>JASKMD010000009.1:857431-879053 GCA_030144725.1 Haematococcus lacustris | reverse complement strand
AACGTGCAGCCTTATAAAGGCGACGCTGGACCGTTTGAACCATGTGTAACACTGAGCCGGCCGCGAGGGCACCGAAGTGCGGGTACTGAAAGGGTCGGCCACAAGGCACTACCGTGAGAAGGCTAGGGCTTAGAACGGGGCCCCCTGGAATCGAACCAGCTGTCCTCACAGCTTACGCTGCTAGGCTTTACCTGCCAACTCACACTAATGCGGTGTGACCGATTATCCTGTAGCTGCCTCGGGTTAACCGCGACAGCCCAGACGACACTAAGGGACTACGCGGAGCGCGCCCTTACATTCCTCCCCCCCAAGGGGATGCCTCGTTCCGCCTCAGGTTAAACCCGAGACTCGCAAGACCTAGGTCTCACTTGGTTAGCTACTGGGTACCATGAAGGTAGAGCCAGGTCAAAGCTGGGTGTGGTCAGAGACCAACTGTAATAGGGGAATTGTAACGTATAACCATAGGCTTTGTAAGCACAGAGAAGAGAGTGCCTCAGTGCAGCAGCGCGGCAGCATGCATGCAGGAGACTTACTTAAGATGATGGATAGCATTGTATTCAGCCAAGACCTTGTCACAGTCAGTCAGGTTGGACCTGGGCTCCCAGGTGTTGTAAGTGGAGTCATAGCCCTCCCACTGCACCAGGTAGTAGCTGGCTTTGTTGTCCTTCACACCCTTGTGGTCAAGCAAACGCTCAACATAGTACACAGGGGTCTCATCCATCCATGTCACAGGAGGTGGCATGAAGCCCACATCAGTGCCAGTGTAAGGCTTGATGAGTGACACATGGAAGACAGGGTGCAGACGGCTCATGCTGGCAGGCAGGTCTAGCTTGACAGCTACTGCACCAACCAGCAGCAGGATCTCAAAGGGACCCACATACCTAGGTATGAGCTTACGAGCCTTCCCAGGCTGAAGCTTGAGGTTCTTGGTGCTGAGCAACACCTTCTGGCCCACCTTGTACTCAACGTCGCGCCTGGCCTTGTTGGCATAGGCAGCCTGACGGGATTGGGCTGCAGCCATGCACTTCCTGGCATTGGCCACAGCATCCTGCCACCAGCGGGTAAAGGCATGAGCAGAGGGACAACGGCCCCCATAAGGCAGATCACGTAGGCCAACAGTCACAGGGGACTGACCTGTGTTGACCAGGAAGGGGGTGGACTGGATGGACTCCTGCCACGAGTTGTTGACAGCAAACTCAGCCAAGGCTAAGTAGTCAGGCCAGTCAGATTGAGTAGGTGAGATGTAGTGCCTGAGCATTTCCTCTAACACACGGTTATACCTCTCTGTCTGGCCATCAGACTGTGGATGATAAGATGATGAGAGGGCAGGCTTAGAGCCACAGCGCCTCATGACCTCACGCCAGAACACACTTGTGAACAGTGAGCCCCGGTCAGAGATCAGCTCAGCAGGCATGCCATGCAGTTTGTACACATGGTCAATGAACAGTTGTGCAAAACGGCGTGCCTTAAGGTCCTCACGGCAGGGCACAAAGTGGACCATCTTGCTGAGCCTGTCCACAAAGACACAGATAGCATCATACCCATGTGACCCAGAGGGTAGCTTGGTAATGAAGTCCATGGACACAGACTCCCATCGGTAGTCCGGTATAGACAACGGGTTGAGTAGGCCACCTGGCTTGAGAGTAGACGCCTTGTCACGTTGACAGGCATCACATGTGGACACATAGTACCTGACGTCAGCACGCATTGTGTTCCACCAAAACACACGTGACACACGTTCCAGGGTTTTGCTGATACCCACATGACCTGAATAGACTGCATCATGCATCTCGTGCAAAATGTGGTTGCGCAGCTCAGAGTCATTGGGGACCACTACCTTATCCTTACCAGTGAGCCGCCATAGGCCATGTGTGTCCTGGTACATGCTGGACAGATCAGCTTCAGCATTAAACGCAGGGTCAAGCCGGTATCCTTGGATGAGTTGATCAGACAAACCCAGAGGATGGGCAGGAGCCGCAGGATAGTGCACTGAGGTGTCAGATGTACAGGTGACCAAGGGAACAAAGTCCCTGTTATGGCTTGTATCAGTAGTATTTTCAGTAATTTCTGGAGTTGAGGAGGATTTCGCAGTGACTGCAGCAGGGGCATTGGCCTCAAGGGCACGAGCCACACTAGCTCCCTCCCCCTCACGGGAAAGTTGGGCCCGCCTTCTGGTGAGCATTGCACACACAGTGGCACTTTCCTGGAGGCCAGTAATTAACCGGGATAAAGGGTCTGCTGGGTTGACAGGACCAGGAATATACTCTAGCTTAAAGTCAAACCTAGACAGCAGTTCCATCCACCTAGCCTGACGCCTAGACAGATTCTTCTGTGTAGGCAGTGAAATCAAAGGCTTATGGTCGGTGAACAGAGTGAATGGCACACCTTCAAGGTAGCAACGCCATTCCTTGCATGCGGTGACAAGAGCAAGCATCTCTTGCTCACCTGTGGTGTAGTTGACCTCAGCAGAGGACAACTTCTTGCTGAGATAGGCAAGGGGATACCCATCCTGCATCAGGACTGCACCTACTCCTTGGAGTGAGGCGTCACAGTAGACCTGGAAGGGTTGGGTATGATCTGGCAGGCGCAGCATAGGCACGTTAGCCACAGCAGCTTTGAGCTCATAGAAGGCAAGACGTTCATGGTCAGGCCAGGAGTGCCATGGGAATGTGGCACTGAGCTTGCCACACAGATCAGTCAGGGGTGCTGAGATGGCACTGAAGTTGTGCACAAACTTGCGAACAAAGTTGGCAGCACCCAGGAAGGACTGCAGCTGGGTCAGGGACGAAGGGACAGGCCAGTCAACAATGGCCCTCACCTTATCAGGGTCCACAGAGATGGCGCCAGCTGAGATCACATGCCCAAGAAACCTGAGGGTGAGCTGCATGAACTCACATTTGGACATCTTGGCATACAGTTTGTTTTTACGCAGCAGGTCAAAGACAAGGCGTAGGTGCTGTAGGTGCTCAGGTAGAGACTTAGACATGACCAGTATGTCATCTAGGTACACTAGTGCACACTTGCCCAGGACAGGTGCAAAAGCATCATTCATGACACGCTGGAAGGTGGCAGGGGCATTGGTCAGGCCAAAAGACAGCACCTTAAATTGGAAGTGACCTTCAGGGGTCCTGAAGGCCGTTTTGGGGACGTCCTCAGGAGTGATCCTGATCTGGTGATAACCAGCCTGGAGGTCTAGGGAGGAGAAGACAGAACACCCTGACAACCTGTCAAACAGATCATCAATCCTGGGCAGGGGGTACTGGTCACGTAGTGTGAGCTTGTTGAGCTGACGGTAGTCAATGCACATACGTAGCTCACCTGACTTCTTCTGCACAAACAGGATGGGTGCAGCATAGGGGGAGGAGCTGGGCTCAATCATACCTTTGCTGAGGTAGTCCTGGATCTGTCTCTTGAGCTCCTCTTGCTCAGGTTTACTGAGGCGGTACATGGGGGTCACAGGTGGACGGGCGTCGGGGACCAGGGGTATGGTATGACCCACAGGACGTTCAGGAGGGGTATCAGTGAGTGGTTTAAATACATCACTGTACTCATTGAGTAGGGTTTGCAGCTCAGCTTTGATAGCTGCAGGTATGTGTGGGTCGTCTTTGTCACTGGGGGTACCAGGACTGGCAGAGGCTGAGCCTTCAGCCATGACTAAAGCCACCACAGCACGGCCACCTTTAAGGAGCCACCTGGACGCCTGGGTAGCTGAGATTAACTCAGGCTTGGCTTTGAGAGCATTGATTAAGAATGCAGGGGTTGGTCTTACAGCAGAACATTGCCCAACATACTTAGGGGCTGCCACAGCAGGACATGGCAGAGTCACAGCAGTCTTGCCAGCAGAAGAAAGGGAAAGGGTTTTACCCTCATAAGAAAGGATAGCTTTGTTGGCAAACAGCCAATCATCACCCAGAAGCACATCATAACCCTGCACAAAGCTAGGCATGACTGTCAGCTTGCATGTGGCACAGTGGCCAGGCAGACATAAGTCCACAGTGGCAAACTGCTTGCAGGACAGAGTGGTGTTGTCAGCCAGTGACCACTTTTGTGCTGAGGGGAGAGGCTCCAGTGGCAGTGCATGCTTCAGAGCAAAGGCAGTGCTGACAAAGGAGTGTGTGGCACCAGTGTCACACAAGAAGTGTGCCTGATGCCCATTGACAGTGCCAGCAAACAGGAAATGCAGTGATCCCTCCTCTTGAGCAGTACCACAGAGTACAGTCTTAAGTTCATCAGCAGCAGAACATGTGGGTACCACAGTACATGTCTGGCTACCTGACAGGGCAACACCCTAGCGCTGACCGGCACCACGGCCGCCATTGCGACCAGCACCGCTCTTGCCGGAACGGCCTCCGCGGCCACCAGGGCCATTGCGGTTGGGACCCGGGGCAGAGCCACCGTTGTCACCAGGAGGTGGTGGGCGCGGGCGCTTGTTGCCTGGAGCTGACCTGAGCTTCTCATTGGCGGCTTGCAGAGCCAGGAACATACCAATGTTCCCGTTCTTGCGCATAGCCTCCTCCTGGGTCAGGTGACCGTCGGGGCAGTCCGGGGTCTTGTGACCGGTCACACCACAGTGGAAGCACCAGATGACTGGGGCGGGCGGCGGAGCCGCAGCGCCGTGGGAGCGTGAAGTCCCGGCGCCACCAGCGCCGCCGGTACGGCCGGGGCGGTAGGCGGAGACAGGGGCGACAACCGCCCGGATGGCAGAGATCTGTGGGCGCACAGCAGCAGCATGACCAGCACCACGTTTGCTGGGAGTGACATTGGCACCAGCAGAGGCAACATTAGCCTTGTGGTTGTCAATGGCAGCAGACACAGCATCCTCAAGGGTGGGGTGAGGCAGTGACCTGAGGTCCTTGGCTACAGCACCACGCAGCTGAGGGGTGAGACCCCTCTGGAAGGTAGCCACAGTCAGAGCACGGTTCATGCAACCAGCACCACACAGAGTGATGGTGTTGCGAAACTCAGTGATGTAGGCCTGCAGGGTGACACCTGAGGACATGCGCAGCAGCTCAAAGTTCATCAGCTTGTCATGAGCCTGGTCAAGATCGGTGACAAGATCCTCTCCCACCATCTCAATGAACTGCTTGCACAGATAGTCCCATGGAGGATAGCCAGCATGTGTCAAGGCATAGGCATCCCTGATGGACTTGAACCAGACCTCCCTAGCTTTACCTGACAAGAAGGATGGCAGTGCAAGGGCAGGATCAAGGTTATTATTAACACAGTGCACCTCAAGATCCTCAAGAAAGGTGACAGCACGTTTTCCCTGAGCAAGGCTGTTGTCAGACCAACGCTCAACAGGGGGCAAACCCCTGTGGGAGTGCACCACAGTGTCAGGTGCCTGAGGCACAGCAGCAAGTGGGGCTGGGGCAGAACCACCAGACAACCCAGCATACTTCTGACGGATTGCAGCAATGGATGCTGCTGCCCTGGTGACAGGCCTGTTAGGGCTCTGCCCCACTGGAGCCCTGCCAGAGGCAGGAGCACCTTGGGCCACTGTGGCTTGTGCAGCAGTGTATGCAGCACGTGCAGCAGATGCAGCAACAGCAGTGTGTGAAGCATTGTGCACAGCAGGCTGGACAGCAGGCTGGACAACAGAGCTGCCATTACCTACATGTCCTGCGGCAGGGTGAAGGGGACCTGTAGACCCACCTGCAGCTGAGGGGTCGTTTTCCTGCGGAGCAGCAGACTGGGGTGCGACAGCACCAGCAGGCTGTCCAGAAGAGAATCGACCAGCACTAAACAGGTTCGCTACTGTATTGCGATGCTGTCCGGCTGCAAGCCCATGGGGCGGAGGAGACCTGACTGGGGCCGCGGAGCTAAGACCGACAGCAGGACTTACCCCAGCATTGACAGCGGCTTGGCTAGCCTCGAGGGCAGTGAGCCGAGCTTGTACAGCGACCAGGACGTCCTCGCGAGCCTGAAGAGAGGCGTGGAGCTCCTGAATGGCCGTGTCGCGCTCGTCAAGCTCCTCCTCCTCGTCGTCGTCCTCCAGCTGACCCTCCTCAACAAGAGGAGCATCAGCAGCAGCATTGCGGGCAACCATCCGCTGGAGCGAGGCCTCAAGCATAGCCTCATGTTCAGTGACCGAGCGACCGTGAAGGTACACAGGGTACTCAGTGTGGGCCTCAGGCCAAGCCTGCTCTTCTAGGAGATTTATCAGTTCGATGGCCGCGGGCGAAGCCGGGTCAATATTGGCAGGGAGCCGAGCTATGGCTGCGTCGCGAGGACTGACAAGCCTTGCAGCATCCGCTGCTTCCCGGGCAGCGACTGCCTCAGGGGTAGGTGCAACAGTAGGCCCACGCCTAGCTGGTCGCAGCCTATAGAGCCTAGCGAGAGCTTCATCCTCCGGGGTGATTGTGTATTCAATTCGGGAAGTTCGACCCATTCTCGATATAATCGAGGCCGGGTGTTAACTGGCTTATCGGTCGGAAACCACTTGTAACGTGCAGCCTTATAAAGGCGACGCTGGACCGTTTGAACCATGTGTAACACTGAGCCGGCCGCGAGGGCACCGAAGTGCGGGTACTGAAAGGGTCGGCCACAAGGCACTACCGTGAGAAGGCTAGGGCTTAGAACGGGGCCCCCTGGAATCGAACCAGCTGTCCTCACAGCTTACGCTGCTAGGCTTTACCTGCCAACTCACACTAATGCGGTGTGACCGATTATCCTGTAGCTGCCTCGGGTTAACCGCGACAGCCCAGACGACACTAAGGGACTACGCGGAGCGCGCCCTTACACTGCGAACCTCTCCAGCTCGCTGTCCCCCCAACCACCAAGCTGCAGCACATCTACCTCCCGCTGCACGGCTTGTTTGACCTGGCTGTCAGTGAGGTCTGGTCGCAAATGCTTGCTGAGGCGTGCCACCGTGATGATGGCGTCCTCCTTCTGTTGTGGTGACAGCAGCCCAAAGGGGGGCTGGGGAGATGCGTTGAGACTGTCCTTGGGCGGGGCAAAGTTCACGCCGTCTAGCACGTAAGCGGCTGGCATGACCGGCCAGTAACCCTTGGCCAGCATGCCTCACACTCAGGTGTTCCCAACTAACAGAAAATGTCAGGAAACTGACCCTTGGCAGTCGGACGGCTGTAACTTCGCACTCACTACGCCAAATATTATGCTAGATGATTCAAAATGTAGCCAACCCAAACAGCTACCTTTCACCCATCCAGAATAATTTTACACTCAGTAGGCCGTGCACAGTGAAGCATCAAAGTTAGTGATTTAAATTTGAGCCGTTGCGGAGCATGCAGTCATCGCTACGACCGCCCGCGTCGCTTAGGCTGCTCTACGTGTGCATGCGCGTCGGCAGTTGCAATCGGATCGGAAAGCGGTTGCGGGAATGTGGCACGGAGGCAGTTGGCAGGTGCGGTTGGGAGAGGTGGCCACTACAACCTTTGTCTAACTATGTCTCGTGCGGCACCGCTTGCGCTTGGCAGGTGTCTGGGGCTGCCCCAACCCAGCAGGTGTGGTACGCTTGTGGAGCGTGCAACCAGGAGCCGGCGGTTGCGCCATAGCAGCCTGCCCCTCGGTGGCGATTGCAGCTAGTGCTAACTGATACATGTGGCCGAAATCAGGTGATGCAGGGGGCCCTTCGCCCCACGAGCTCCAGCCCTGCTGCAGGGGTGGCTGCTGTGGGGGTGGCTGTGGGGGCGGGGGGTGCTGTGGGGGGGGCACGCCAGCTGGCACAACTCTGCTGCACCCTGCTGTTGTTGCTGCTGCTGCCACCCGCTGCTGGCTTGCATGGTCCCCCACATTCACCACAACCACCCCAACACTGCAAGCAGCTGCTGTGGCTTTGCGTGCGGCTATGGCTGGTGCCCTGGCTACGGCTGCAGCCACCTCATGCAGCCGCACCGCAGCGCGAAGCTTAGGCAGCTGCAGCGCAAAGTCTTGCACATCTATGTTGTTGAGGGTGGACCTATGTGTGTGCAGGGACATATGCTCCAAAAGCGCAGGCAGCTCCATGAAGCAGCCAGCTCCATGCTTCAGCAACTGTAGCAAGGACTCCACCGGGGCATTGGGGGTGGGACATGCCAGGAAGTACACCTCGAGGTGGAGGCGCAATCCGGTGCTGCATGGGCAGCCCTCAGCCATGGCCTGGATGTCCTGTTGGAACTGGTGCCACGTGCAGTGAGGGTCCCACACACCCGGGTCAGTCTGCCCGTCATCCATGCGCAGGGCGGCACACTGCACCACCTTGGCGGCCACTTCTTTGCACGACTGCGGGTCTGACCCCCCCAGCGCAGCCATGAGGTGTGGCATGTCTAGCTGCCGTTTGCAGTGCTGTCTGTAGTAGTCCTCCATGGCTGCACAATGCTGCTGTAAGTAGGTGGCGAGCTGCTGCTTCTGCTGCTCCTGTTGATCGGTTGGCACTAGCTGTTGTAGCTTGCTGTGCAGGTGTGACAGCAGCTGCGCGTTGTTGGCCCATGGCTGTTGCAGGCCCTTGCAAACCTGCTGGATGTGGCGGTACAACTCAAAGGCATGCAAGCCGTCGTCCTTGCTGGCCCACAGCAGCTCAGGCATGAGGTATGTCTGGCCCACTACTGCCACAACGGTGATCCTCAGCAGCAGATCACTGTCCTGCAGATGCTTGCAGAGCTCACGAGCCCAAGCAGGCGCCCGCCGCTGCTGGCACTCTGCTACCTCAGCCACTGCCTCCCCCGCATGCCGCCAGACGGCAAGCAGCGATGAGGCAGCAACAATGTAGCTGGCCCACCTTGTGTCACATGGTGTCTCTGGCTTTGCACCCCACCGGTCAAGCTTGAGCGTCACCCAGTGTTGCGCTAGGAGGTTGCTGAGGTCAGTGATGGCTGACCTAGTGCCTGGCAGCACCCCCAGACCCTTGAGGAGGGTGTTGTGAATGCCTCAGTCTCACCCAACAGCTCCTGGTGTGCTGCCTGCAGCTGCTCAGTATCTGCCCGCACTTGCTGCATATGTGCTTCCGCATCACTGAGCTGCTGGTGGAGCCGCTCAACCTGTGCCCGCAACTCCGTGGCCTCATTCTGTGCCTTCTTCTTCTGAGCTTTTAAGCCATTGGGGCAACACTTAAATCCAGCCTTGGGTGAGGCATTCAGCTCTTGCAGGTGTTGGCGCTTCTTCTTGCTAAGCCTCTTACCCCTCATGGTGTTGCCTAGGGCTGGGAGGGGGCGGGGGGGGGGAAGGGGAGCAGGCAGCGAGCAAGGGAGCGGATGGGAAGGCTGGAAGGGGTTGGGATTGGAGGGGGTGGGCTGGGAGTGGTTGGGCTGGGAGGGGGTGGACTGGGCGGGGTTGGGCTGGGAGGGGTGGGCTGGGAGGGGGTGGGCAGGCTTGATGAGGTGGGCTCCTGCAATGATGGGTGGAGGGGGGGCGGGCATGCTGGGTCGTTGCATGCCGTGGCCTTGAACCTGCCTGGTGAACATGATGTAACTTTGAAAGTGTTAAACTGATTGAGGCCTAGGCTGTTTAATGTGCAATTTGTTTCAATAGATCGGCCAATGGGTCAAGAACAAGGTCTTTGTATCGATTTCCCTATAGGTGCAGCGGGTGCAACACAGTGGAGGACACAGTGGAGGAGGTGGGGGTGTAAGTCGGTGATACCTTAGTGTGCGCCGACCGAAATGATGTATTCGGCGGAAGCGAATACAACCAGATGTTTTAGTTGCCCCGTCTAGGCGCCCTGCACGCCCGGCAGGCATCGCGTTGGGTGTCGGTCGGACATTCCATTTGTGCACAACCAGCTCACTACGCTAGTTAGATGGGGTCACAGGGATGAGGCTCACCGTCTTAGAGAGACCCGTCTCGCCGCTGTGATTTGTTCGCGGGCACATGTGGCAGTACGCGAGCAAAGAATGCAATGGCTTGCGCTGATGGTCAGATTACGCGCAATGAAGTGGAGCTGCCAATGTGACAAACGCAATCGAAAAATATGAAGTATTGAGAGACTAATCGCATGCATATTACCAACCCCATGTTGGGAACACCTGACTCACACATATGCATACCTTAGCAAACGGGATTTCTGCATCGATAAACCACATATGAATCCTTCGCCAAAACTCAGTCATGATGTTAGCAGGCAAGCGCTGGGCTGGGTTCCAGCACGCAGTTATGCGCTCAAAGGGCATGTCATTAGATGCGCCATCAGCATCTGTAGCATCTTGTCCTGAGCGGGGCCGCTTGTTGCACTGGTGCCTCTTTGCGTCACTCAGGTTGCCACAGGAGAGGGCCACTTTGCAGTCATTGCAGTCAGGAGTCCCCAACATGGGGTTGGTAATCTTCATGCAAGTACTCGCTACGAAGTGCACCGATTTCGGTAGCGTTTGTTGCATTGGCACCTGCGAATAACTCCGCATCTACTGGCAAGCGGCGCGTTAATCCTTGCATCAGAGTCCGTGCCGGCGCAAGCGAGCACGGACACACCTCAGCTGCTCACAACCGATTGTTCTAGTGGTGAGTAATGGCACCAATGAGCGAACTCCGCCTGGCATCCAGCCGGAAGTACAATCACAGCACAGCCCGCCAGGCTCGCTCCGCGAGCCTTTTGTTGGTGCAGGCGGTGTTGGAGGGCCATCGTGGGGCTAGTAATGACTCGACATTGCAGCGAGGTGCGAATGGATATAGGTTTCTCTAGCCAGCCACACAGAAAAAGGGACCCCCTTGCACAAATCGGCATGTTGTGAGCTGACCACTCTGAGTTATTAGAATTTCGAGTCATTACTCTGTTCGTAACTCTACGACACAGCTGCTGGAATAGAAAGCACGGCAATCCATCAACCAGGCCCGCCTCCTCACCCTTTGGCGTGACCCGACTCTGCCTTGCAGAATTGACTAGCCTACTCCGACCGCCTGGACCTCGCACCCCCTTGCAGCCCCACCACCCCCTTGCAGCCCCACCACCCCCACCACCTCCCAGGCCCCGCAGAAGCAGCCCCTGACCTGCCCCCCCCTCCTGCTGCACCCCCCTGGCAGCAGCAGGCAGCAGGTGTTGGTGCCGCACCTGACCTGCCCCCCACTCCTGCTGCACCCCCCTGGCAGCAGCAGGCAGCTGGTGCTGGTGCCGCCCCTGACCTGCTACCACCTCCTGCTGCACCCCCCTGGCAGGAGCTGGCGGCTGGTGCTGGTGCTGCCCCTGGGCTGCCCCCCCCTCCTGCTGCACCCCCCTGGCAGCAGCAGGCAGCAGGTGCTGGTGCTGCCCCTGGGCTGCCCACCCCTCCAGCTGAGCAGCAGGGGGTCAGGGCGGAGCTGGACACCAGCTCGACACGCAAGCGGAGGGCGGGCGGGAGGGACCGGACCCAACAAGTCGAGCAAGGTAACGTAGCAATGGCCTACACACCTTGTGTGGCCTTACAGAGTGGCCAGGTAGTAGGTACTACTCACGAAGCGGTCAAGCAATGCACCAGCGTTGTATACTTCCGAGCATGGGTGGAGGGGCGTCGTTACATCGGTTTTGCGTGCCATGTGCATTGTTTTGACTGCGGCGACTGTCCCTGACTGTTTGCAGAGGCTACTGGGCCACGTCGGTCGCGGCGGTCGGTCGCGGCGAGGCTCGCATGAGCAAAACTGGCATGAATTTGAATGTCAAGATTCGAGCCGCCATAGCACTCAGCACAGTGCACAGTATTTAATGTTACAAGCTGCACCGCATAGCTGACAGAGTCCTCTATCCAGGGATGTGCGAAACCTAAATAGAAACCACGTGGCTGAGACGCGGCGTCGTTTTGATTACCAGGGGTCGGTTTCCTATCATTTCCAGCCATTTTTTGAATGTTGGGGACACCTGAATTGCAGACCGCCTTGATCTTGCCTCGATGCTGTACTTTTGCGCATGCACGCTGTTGCCGTGCGCCTGGACAATTTCCTCGAGCGTCAGGACTTTCTTGTTGTATCGCGCGGTGAGCTCGGGGGGCTGAGGCGGGAGAGGGGCCTCGGGCTCCATTTTGCGATTCAGACGCTGCTGGGCATGTCCGGGCATGTCTATGCAAACCAACTTTAACCGCCACCCCAGCCAGGCCAGCATATCATTCGCTGAGCGGCGCCACAACGTCCACACAGGTACCTTAAGCAGGTGCGCTATTCAAAAGGCTCATCTCGAGTCCATCTCGACCGTCGAGTCGAGTCAAAACTCGACTCGAAATTTCGAGTCGAGACGTCTCGTCTAGTCGAGTTGCGCTCCCTAGCTACGACACGTAGCAGCCATGTAGCCATGTAGCAGCCTTTCTTCAATCAGTGATGCAGAATTACATGTATTTTTACGTAATTACATGTAATTACACGCGTAATTCTGTAACTTTGTAACCTTGTAATTACATGGTTGTCCTCAGGAAAACCGTGTAATTACATACGGTCGTGTAATTACGTAATTACAGACTCGCGCAGCAGGCCGTCGGCTATCGTCGCAACCAGTGATGGGCGATTCGGAAAAGACGTATTACTCAGTGTAATAAAAGACATCAAAACAGGGATTGTTTTATTACTTTTATTATATAATTATTTAGTATATTATTTATTTATAATATATAATTGAAATAAATCAGAAACATCGCAAAAACCACCAATTAATTCTATACAATTACAGCATACTCCCCTGTAGGACCTGGATGCAAAATATCCCACATAGCCCCACACCCTAGCCCTAATGGTTCATCATGCTACAGGCTGGGCTGTAGCCCAACACCCTAGCCCTAGTGGGTCAGCATGCAACAGGCTGGGCTGTAGCCCAACACCCTAGCCCTAGTGGGTCAGCATGCAACAGGCTGGGCTGTAGCCCAACACCCTAGCCCTAGTGGGTCAGCATGCAACAGGTTGGGCTGTAGCCCAACACCCTAGCCCTAGTGGGTCAGCATGCAACAGGCTGGGCTGTAGCCCAACACCCTAGCCCTAGTGGGTCAGCATGCTACAGGCTGGGCTGTAGCCCAACACCCTAGCCCTAGTGGGTCAGCATGCTACAGGCTGGGCTGTAGCCCTAGCCGCTGTGCCCTAGGTAACGGCCCCTGGCAGATGCCCCAGCCATCCAGTAATCGATGGCCTCTTTGTAGGGGAACGTCTTTAGGGTGAAGGTCTTGTCAAGGTACACACGCAAAGTGCTGGACAGGTTGGCACCGAGGCGGTTGCGCCTCTCGTCCTTGATAAAGTTCATGGCAGAAAAGGAGCGCTCCTCCTCCACTGAGCCTGGGACTGTCACAATCAGTAGTGTGGCCGCCTTGCAAAACTCGCTGAGCTGTGAGGCCATGCTGGCATGCAGCTTCTTCCAGAACTCTGACAGAAGTGGGGTGCGCTGCTCCTGAGCATCATAGCCTCCATTGTCTGAGCCATGACTGTCGTCGCTGTCTGACTGCTCCTGCCTTGTGCCTGGCTTGCGCTTGGCGGCTCTGCGGCGCATGTCGTCCAGTTGCGCTTTCATGGCACGAGCCACACCCCGTGCTGCTACTTGGAAGGACCCAAGTTGCTGGTACAGCTTGACGCTGTCCAGCATCGGGGATAGTGGAGAATGGGAGGATGGTGCTGCTGCTAGTGCCTTGGGTTGAGCGTAGCACTCTGTCAATGCCTGCAGCTTTGCCTTCTGATCAGCCTGACTAGGCGCTTTGGTGTCCCACCAATAGCTGGGTGTCAGCAGGGCAAAAGCTGACAGCTGCTCTGAGGGTGGAAAGCGTGACTCCAAGTCGGCTGTGAGGCTCAAAGCAGCTGATGTCAATTGCTTCTCCACACTGCCTCGTGCTGTCAGCAGTGCAGCCTCGTCAACGGGACAGGCAGCAGCTTGCCTGCCACGCCTGGGAGGCTTCAGCATTGCCTTGTGCCACACCTAAGAGAGTGAAGCAATGGCAAGGTCATGATAGCACCATTGCGTAGCATAGCATAGCATAGCATGAGCCAAGCAACTGAACACAAGACGCACCGTGCCACAGAGCAGAGAGAGGTTCTCTTGTTCCTCACATATGAAATCCATGACCAGCGGGCTGTCGGACTGCTGCCGCCTAGGTGGCCGGCTGTTGCTGCCCTGTTGCTGCTGCCCCGCTGCTGCCACGTTGTAGCCTTGCTGTGACGCTGCTGCTGACCTGTTGGCGTCCTGCTGCTGATGTGATGCTGCCCTGCTGCGGAGGAAGCTGATGTGACGTGTAGACAAGCGCCTGGTCACTGTCTGTAAGGCGCTCTCGCGCTCATGAGAGCTCATGTTCTGCAACACAGCCATATTCAGGTTGTGGACCTCCTGGGCAGTAGGATCAGCAACATCAGGCACCAGCTCATAGGGCGGGGGCTTGGCTGGCTGGGTGCGCTGCAATGCCTCGGGGATGGCAGGGAAGTCTGAGCTGTTATAGCGACTGCTTTCGTTGATGTACATGCGGGTAACACTGGCTGAGAGCTGTTGTACTGCATGACTCAGCTCCAACACTCCTACATCACGTTGTTGGCACAACTTGATGAAGGAGTTCAGCGAATGCAGCATGGGCAAGAGGAGGTGCAAGCCCAGCAACACCTCGATGTCCATAAGGCTGTCGTACATGGCGCTGGCTTGAGGTTCCTCTGACTCTGCAAAAAGCTGCACCAAGGCCGAGTAGAGGCGGAGGATGCGTCGAAGAGGTGACAAGAGGCTCACCCAGCGAGTTGGAACCCTCCTGAGCACCTTGACATCAGTCCCAAGGAGGTTGCGGGAGATGGCCCGCAGTTCACCCTGGCGCTTGGGGCTGCGGCAGAAATAGTGGGCTAAGGTGGAGGAAAGGTTGTTGAGCTTGCTAATGACAGGGGTGTCTTCAATTGCCTTGCCAGCTAGCTGGCCGCGGTGCGCATGGCACCACACCCCTTGAACAAATGGGGCCACCTTGGTGCGCAGTTGCACCACCACACCAGTGTGGGCGCCCTGCAGCACAGATGCCCCATCGCAGCCAAAGCTGACAAGCTTGCTGCCCAGCTGCTCCATAGACAGTTGCAGCTTGCTGCCAACAGTTGCAAGGAGGAGGTCAAGGAGGTCATCCGCTGTAGCGCCATTAACAGGTGGCAAATCCACAAAGGTTGCTTGGCGCACGAAGTCCCTGTCCATGGAGTGCATAAAGATGCACATATAACCCTTGCCATCAACTCCAGTGCTCTCATCCATGCTCAGAGATATGAACCTGCAAGCATGCCGAGCCAAAACTTGCAAACACAACCAGCTAGCTGGCACTACACAACTAGCTAGCATGGTTACTGCCATCACTCACTCGGATGTCTTCACGGTGTGCACCAGCTCATCCTCCAAAGCTTGATTGATGCCTGCCAGCATGCCGATAGCTGAGCGTCTTGACCAGTGCGAGCTAGTTCCAGGCACATTCAAAGCCTGCAGCAGCTCTCGGCTTTGCTCGTACTCAACCAAGGGTCGCCCATGCATGAGCAGATAAACCAGCGTCACAAAACGTTGCAGCGTCTCTGGGTCGGCTGCAGCTTGCGCATAGCTGAGTTCAAGGGTCATGACCCGACTGCCAGCAGCCTCAACAGCTGAAAGCTGTTGCTTGGCGTGTCTCATGGCAATCTTGTCCACCCTAGCTGTGCCAGCTGGGCTGAGAGGGAGGGCCGCTGGGCTGAGAGGGAGGGTACCAAAAGGACGGCCGCCAGGACAGAGCCCAGCTGCCCTCACTGCGTTAGAGTGCTTGATAGAGGCTGCATGCGTATCGACAGTGGCCTTGCGGGCTTGTATCGACTGAGGGTGGAGGCAGAACCGGCAGCTGACACGGTCGGGGCTGCCAAGGATAGGCTTGATCCAATGCCCATGGTCCTTGCGCATGCTGTCAGTGATGCCATATTTCTGCTTGCTGACCCAAGCTCCATCACTGCTGCCTTTCTTCACCTTGCTCTGCATGAACAAGATCCTATTGGGAGCTCTTCACAACCTGGGCATCTTGCTATATACCAACCTTGGCAGGTTCATTCTTTTCCAAGTCCGCATCATCATCGCTTGCTACGCTCTGCACCCAAATATACCCATCGCATCGCGTTGTTGACATGCTGCGTTGACGGACATGCTGCGGTTACTGACCTCAACGCCTTCGTCATCGGCACTTGTTGTTACAGAGCGTTGGGACGCTATGTGGTTGTTCTGCGATGGATGTTCGGTTGTGGTGGGCAGCCGCCCGCTTTGGGGTTTGCGGAAGATGGGATACATTGTTGGGGGATAAGTAATAAGCGGAGTACCAAACGGGCAGTGGAGCTATTACCGATGTAATAAAGTTCACTCATTTTGAGGACGATTTTTTCGACTTATTACCGGTTTTTGCGCTGGATTATTACCGACTTATTGGCCCGGTTCGCACTCGATTCGTTTTTCGATATTCGATGTCGTTGACGGTTAATTAGTAACAGACTCGGACGCAGCAGCCCCCGCGGACGCAGCAGGCCCCGCGGAGCGCGGCAGTTAACTAGTTAACCGTCAACGACATCGAATATAGAAAAACGAATCGAGTGCGAACAGGGCCATTACATTATTACCCAATCGCCCATCACTGGTCGCAACATGTCGGAGGCTTCACAACAATACAAGAAGCGGATGGCCTCAGGGCTGAGAGGCACATCGCTTCCTTCACCACTGTTGCCCAGTGGACTTGGAGGATCATCCATGAACAGCTGACGGCCGTCACAACATCAACAAGCGACCCCGGCGAGACGGACGGCCATGTCAACGGCGTTCTACGGTATTCTTGCAAACAAAAAGGAGGATTTGGCGAGCAGTAATAAGGACCGTCTTAAGAGACATCTCTTGCACTGCACCAAGTTTCTGGCCAGCACGCAGGCATTGAACATCGCCAAGACCTTCCCCGAACTCGCGGCAGCCATTGAAGCGTACAAGAGAACGAGGATGTTGTGACCACCCCGAGCAGCAAGTCGACAACTCGCGCAGGTGACCATCACCTCTGGACCAGGACGTGTTAGGAGGGTGCAATAGTACTTATTGTTTATGTTCTGTGCACATCAGGAAATGGTGTTGTGGAGGACAAAGGACGCTTTGCCAACGACTTAGTGAAGCTGATTGTAGACTGCAACCTCCCCTTTAACATCGTGGACAAACCAACGTTCAAGACCTTCTTGGCTACCTGGGTGCCTGTCCCCTCTCGTGACCAGGTGCACTTTACCCCCTCCCAATCCCATCACTCACAGGAATTAGCAGTGTCAACTGCGCAGTTTCCATGGGCAACTGCGCAGTTTCCATGGGCAACTGCGCAGTTTCCCATGGCTACTGCGCAGTTTCCCATGGCTACTGCGCAGTTTCCCATGGCAACTGCGCAGTTTCCCATGGCAACTGCGCAGTTTCCCATGGCAGCTGCGCAGCTGACAATGGCAACTGCACAGCTGACAATGGCAACTGCGCAGCTGACAATGGCAACTGCGCAGCTCACCATGGCAACTGCGCAGCTGACAATGGCAACTGCGCAGCTGACAATGGCAACTGCGCAGCTGACAATGGCAACTGCGCAGCTCACCATGGCAACTGCGCAGCTGACAATGGCAACTGCGCAGCTGACAATGGCAACTGCGCAGCTGACAGTGGCAACTGCGCAGCTGATGATGGCAACTGCGCAGCTGACAATGGCAACTGCGCAGTTGACAATGACAACTGCGCAGCTGTGTAATAAACCTTTAGGCTATATATACCAACAAGCTCACAATCGGTTCTAGAAGTACATGTTGCAGGTGTTGTTCATCAGAGACTAACCACTACTGCCACTAAAGCCTGGGCGTTGTAGTGGCTGGCCAGCGCCGCGTGTGCATGCAGTTTGCTCATGACACAGAAGTTTTCATTCGCTCCTTAACTGAGGCTGATGTGCAGCCCTTGTGTTTGTGCATGGCAGTCTTTAAGCAGGCCTCAGGTCAAGACATGAACACTGACAAGAGCACCCTCTTACACGTAGGCCACCCCACCACGCATCCTGCACCTAGTGTTGTATGCGGTATGCCTGTGGTCACCATACACAAGGCCCTGGGGGTGCACATCCACAATGACATTGATGATGTTCCACACACCACTTCCATTTGGACAAGGCTGATTGAGGGGGTAGAGCACTCCTTCACTAAGTTGGCCCGCTTGCACATGTCAGCAATGGGAAGGGGTCTAGCGGCCTCCACGTTTGCCGTCAGTCGCTTCTTGTTTCATGGGGAGTTCATGGGCCTTCCCCCCCCTCCCCTCCTGCAGCGCATCACCTCAGCCTCCCAAAAGCTGGTAGATAGGGGGGTCCCACCAGACAGCAGCACCCGCAGCCCCATGCCCGGGGTCCCAGGCCTGCTCCTGTCCGGGGCGCCCAGCCAGGGGGGGTTTGGCCTCCTGCCATGGAAGCAACACATGCTGGCCCGCCATGCGGTGTGGGCGTGCAAGTTGCTGGGGTTCCTGGCCTGTGATGGCCTCCCCCTGCAGCCCATGCAGGTCCGCCGGCGCCGGGAGTTGCAAGCAGCCATGCAAGCAGCCACCCCCGGCAGGCAACGCCACCTACGCAGCCAGCTGCAGCGCTTGCAGCGCCCGCCTCATCGGGCAGCGTGGAGGTCCCTCACTCCCCTCATCCTCCTCACCGCAAGCCCCCACCTCCACCCTGCCTTCCACCTCCTAGCCCTAGCCCGGGCCAAGCCAGGCGTGAGCGGCAACCTCCCAGAGGCTGGCCTGCCTGGCCTCCTACGGCGCATTGTGGCAGCCCTCCGCGGGTTGGGCTGCCCAACAGACCTCACACCGGAGCTGCCGCTGCCAGTTGGGCCAACATGCAGCCATATCCCAGTGTGGGGCAACCCGTTGCTGGCCATGGAGGACGCCCAGCAGCCCCCTGCCCCCTTCCCACAGCAGGCGGGGGCTCAAGCTTTGCAGTGGGTGGCAGAGTGGGCTACCACAGGCTTTCAAGAGCTGGCAGCCATCCCCTCCCTCACCAACCTCAGCAGCCTCCTCCACCTCTGCCGGGTCACTCAGCCAGCGGGCCGGGGGGACAGGGTGGGGTCCAGGGAGTGGCAGCGGGCGGTGTGGGGGGAGGAACAGGTTGCTAGGAGCATAGCTGTGGCCGTTCGAGCTAATCCAGCCCGCTGCGCTACAGGCCTCTTCGCCATGTGGGCCCGCCTGCCCACCAGTTGGCAGCAAGAGGTGGCACGGCAAGCTCCCTTGCCAGCCCCGACAGACCCCCAAACTCTGCAAAGGGTGGCAGTAGCCATGGTGATGGACCGGTTAGGTTGGCTGCCTAAGGCCCCCCCCCCGGGCAGGGCCCCAGCCCCCTCCCCTATCCCCATCCTTGAGGGTGCCACGGTCAAGTGCTTCACCCGGGTGCTCATGGAGCCGGTCACCATGCTGCGGGCGGAAGCCAACGCTCGGTTTGTCAAGGACGCTCTGGCCGGCATGTGGTCCCCTCCCCCTACACCTACCTCTGCCCCCCATCTACCACTCCCCTCCTCACCCCCCGCCACTCAAGCTCAAGGGGAGGCCTGGCTTGCCTCACGCGTCCCCACCCTATGGAAGCTACCCTGGCTGAAGAAGAAGAAGAAGAAGACTACGCCGGTATTCACCGGCGTGCATTAAGGGAGGAGCAACCGCCTGGGGCGCGGCCTGCTCCCACCATCAAGCTCAAGAAGTAACCGACCCCCTAACCCCCCCCCTTTCTAATAGCTCTTAGTCTATAGCTTGTTTTGGCAATGGTGTGGGCTGCTTCTACCGCATGTCTAGTGAGCTTGTTTAGTAGCTTGGTGGCGTTGGTTTGAGTGATCCCCAGGGCGATGAGGTGTTGACGTGTGTGTGATTCATAGGTAATACCACCTATACCCAGTAGGATTGGTCTGATCTCAACCATGTGGCCTATTTTGCGCATGGTGTGTGCCAATTTCTTATGTTGATTCAGGGCCTTGTCCAGTTGCTCCATCCACCTCGAGTCTGCACAGTATTTGATTTCTACGATGGTGATCCTTTTAATGGCTTTGTCTCGTTTGCCCGTCTTCTTTTGTGGCGCCACCATGAGTATGTCTGGTCTGGTAGTGTTTTTGGTCGCTGTTGGTTTCAGGCCGAGTGCCCGTAGTGTGGTGTGTAGTGTGTCGTTAGGGAGGTCAAGGTTTTCTCTTGCGCCCTTCTCCCAGCTGCCGGTGTCCGCAAACCGGATGCACCCGCCCAGGGTTCCTTTGCTGATGGCTTTGGCGATGAGGCGGCCAGCACCGTTATGTCTTTCTTGCACGAGCGGCAGGGTCTCGCTGCAGCCCGAGAGGAGGTGTGTGGCACTGTCGGCCTCCCCACAGAGCGGGCAGCGGTCGTCTGTCGCCTGCTTCCAACGCATGGCCAGCTTTTGGTTATAGAGCCCTCCAGTACGGTAGAGTAGGGCGGTCCTTTGCGCGGGGATGGAGATGGTCGCATCGGTCATCACTCTTTCGCCCGCTCCTTTGGCTGCGGCTTTGGTGATATCTTGGGTCATCTGGTAGTAGATGCTGTCTTGGTTGGCGAGACCTAACTTGTGCTTGCTGTGCATGTGTGCGCGCACGCTTTGTCGGCAGTCCGGCAGCGGGGCGAGGGTTTCGCTATCGGTCCCGTGGTTGAGCCAGATGCCCCTCTCTTTAGGTATGGTCGGGTGGTACCCTAGAGTGTTTGCCTGCTCCGGGTGTAGCGCTGCGTGTTTAGCAAGGGCATCTGCGCCTTCGTTGCCGATGATGCCCGAGTGTGCCCGAACTTTGTAGAACTGGATCGTGTCGGGGCTGTCGATGATGAGGGTGGCGATGTCCGTCAGGATGTCGTTGTGTCTATGATTGATAAGGGACATCGGGTTAGCGAGAGCTCGACGGATCTGGTAGAGAGAGCAGAGGCTGTCGGTGGCGATGCGTCTGGCCCCCGCTTTGAGTGCCGCGTGTATCGCTGTGAGTTCTGCCTTGTTGATGGTGTTGTTTTCTAGGTCGTTCATCGCAATGGTCAGAAGGGCTTTGCTTTCCGGGATATAGACCCCCGCCCCGACGCGCGCCGGGTCTGGCTCGGATGTCTTGATGCAGCTACCGTCAGTGTACGCTACTGTGGTCCATTCGGTGATGGCCATCCGTGGGAGCGTGGTGGAGTGGTGTGTGAGTTGGTGTTGGCTGCATGTGTGCCCCAGCGTGGGTAGAGTCCTGTCGAGCGGGAGGCGGAGGTGTTGTTTGTGGCCACTGGGGAGAGTGGCTGGCTGTTTTTGATTGTGGGGTCTGTGGAGGAGAGGGTGTGTCTCCCTGTCCGGGTGTAGGGCAGTGGCTGTGCTAGCCATCCACCCTTGTGGGTTGCCTTTCGTGGTGAGTAGTTGCCCTGCCTCATTCCATATGACGTAGACGAGGAGGGTGGCGTGTTTGCCATGTTTGGAGCAGTTGGTATTGGTGAGGGGTATGCTGGCCAGGTGCTGGCAGTACTCTGGGTACCGTCTCAAGGCACTCCTACAATTTAGTCCCTGCGTTTGTCCCTGCGTTCTACCGACCTTGTCCGATCTGGCTGAAAATTTGATAGATGGCAGTTTTCGGAAAATAAAACATATTTATCAAGAAAAATATTTGGAAAAATGCAAAAGCTGTTGCGCTGTGGCCCGCAACCTATCCCTGCACTCATCCCTGCACTCTTGCCACAGGGCCACAGCGCAGCCGCCTTTGATTTTTTTAAAATATTTTATCTGAAAAATATGTTTTATATTCTGCAAACTACCATCTATCAAAATTTCAGCCCGATCGG
>JASKMD010000009.1:823465-856931 GCA_030144725.1 Haematococcus lacustris | reverse complement strand
ACACAACAATTGACCATACCCTCAATTATTACTGCCCATGTCACCTTGGTTATCTATACCCAATGCATCCTTGCAGAAAGATGCCGTCAGTCTTTGGGGCAAGTTCGCCCCCAAATACATCCGGATGTGGTGCCCGCGTTCTGTGGGCCAGGTGATTGTGCAATGAATGGTGTAGCCATGTAACCAACCTAATTTGCTCTCTGATGTACATGTTAGTGAATCAGTATTGGTGTGTGTTGTGCAATACACCATCCCCGGCTGTGCACCAGGGGAATACCCCAAACTGGGCAGTAATTCGGTGGAGGCCAGGTGGAATGTCCCCATGCGGGCAATCATCGGCCTCGTCTGGAAGGAATTCACCAAGGCCAACCCACCCTACCTGGCTTTGCTGAGCTACTGGATGTTGCTGGCGGCATTCAAAAAGTGGGTAGCATGCATGCACCCATAGCATGCATCCATAGCATGCACCCATAGCATGCACCCATAGCATGCAACCCCTAGCATGCACCCATAGCATGCATCCACCCTTCATGCACCCATGGCATGCAACCCACTGTGTCATTAGTACAGGTCCTCATCATCGGCCTGGTACCCTTGAACGTGTAGGTCATACGATTGGGTCAGACGTCCGACCACTCCTAAGCAGCTGGCCCGAAAGCCGCAGACACCTCGTCAAGCAGAAGCGGCCCAGAAGGCAGATGAGGGGTGGGAGTCGAAGTTTGGATGCCGGTTGTTGGAAGCCAAGGCAGCAGCGGTGGCTGCTGGCACCCCGTTCAGCAATGACGATGTGGTGCCAGCTGACATGGAGCCATTCCTGCCTTTAGCTGCTCAGCTGAAAGCAGTCTCAGGTGAGTGGAGCCAGGACCCTGTGGTGATAAGCAGGACCCTGTAGCAGCAGCCAGGACCCTATGGTGAGGTGCCAGGACCCTGTAGGTGGGCAGCCAGGACCCTGTGGTGCCAGGACCCTGTGGTGAGGTGCCAGGACCCTGTAGGTAGGCAGCCAGGACCCTGTGGTGCCAGGACCCTGTGGTGAGGTGCCATGACCCTGTAGCCGTGGTGAGGTGCCAGGACCCTGTGGGGTGGTGCCATAACTCTGTGGTAAGGTGCCAGAACCCTGTGGTGTGGTGCTAGGACCCTGTAGTGTGGTGCCAGGACCCTGTGAGCCAGAACCCTATGGAGCTAACCCATGACATTGCGTGAACCCCTGATCGCAGAGAACTGGAAAAAACCAGACCAGACGCCAGAAGGCAAGCACCCGGAAGCTGCCAAGGCCTGGAAAGCAATGTCCCTGACATTCTATGACCAGTTTGACGAGGTGGCCCGAGACCTAGCAAGGTCTATCCCCGCCGGCAGCAATGCAGACCCGGTGAGTACCTCATTGCAATGCTGGTTGAGGTATGCAATTTTACATGTTGGCCGAGTATGTGTGCTTTGCTTGACGCTGTGCAGGTGGCGACGGAGGTGCAGGCCAAGACGATGCTGTTGGAGGCATGCACCGAGGACCCATCCTGGTGGAAGGCAAGTAGCTAATATCTAACGTGATTACCCTACCATTCCCTACCATACCATATCCCATGCCATACCTTCCAAGCTTCATATTGCCACCTTGTTGTGTGCAGTTGACGACCCTGACCCGGCTTGTGGAGTACAAGTCAAAGCTGGTGTTGGAGCTGCAGGCTGCCAGCGGTGCAGGGCAGCAGGCAGGTCCAGCTTCACGCCCTCCCCGAGGGGGCAAGGCATCTGCCAAGGCAGCTCACCCCACACCAGCTGCAGCCAAGCGCAAGGTTCTGCCCGACGGGGGTGCCAAGAAGAGGCCTGCATGCCGAGAAGCAGGGGCAGAGGCAGAGGAGCTCGCCTCTGCGCTACTGACAGGCTTGGCAGCAGGGGCAGCAGTGGCGACAGGGGCAGCAGCAGGGGCAGCAGGGACAGGGACGGGGGCAGGGCCAACAGGGGAAGCAGCAAAGGCAGCAGTAGAGGCAGGGCAGGGTCAGAGGCAGAGCAGGGTCAGGAGCCAGAGCAACAACAGGGGCAGGGGCAGGGCAGGGGCCGGGGCTGTGGCAAGGTCAAGGGCAGGGGCAGGGACAGTGGTGGCTGCAGGGGCAGTGGGGGCAGCAGGAGCTGTGGCAGGGGCAGCAGGGGCAGCAGGGGCTGTGGCAGGGGCTGGGCCTGTGGCACCCGCCACAGCAGGGGCAGAGGCAGGGGCAGGGCCAGAGGCACCCGGCACAGCAGGGGCAGAGGCAGAGGCAGAGGCAGAGGCAGAGGCAGAGGCAGGGGCAGTAGCAGCGGCAGTGGCAGCAGCAGCAACAGAAGCAGATGCAGCAGTGGCAGCAGCAGCAGCACGCAGTGACTTGTTTGATTAATGAGATGCTAGGAGTTCATGACATGCTAGAGGTTCATGGACTAGTCAATCCAAACCTTGCACTGGGTTTTGTGGACCTAGTGCAGCGTTTCGCTGACTGTGTGCATGGTTTCAGTGACCCAGTGTAAACTGCACTAGAACGTGTTCACAAATACCTGAACGAGGCATAACACGCGACAATACTGAACACTGGGATAAGGCAAGCAGTGCATATCACCATGCCCGTGGTTTGCAGTATTGTTGATCCCATGCCATTTCACTAGACATTCGAAAGTCCATTGCGGCCACGCGCACACTATCAAGGCTACGCACAATGGCAGCAGCAGCAGCAGGCAATAATGCACTGGAAGGAGTCGCCGTTGACATGATGACCTTCCTGGCGCGATGCGGCCCCCGCACTCAGGTAGACGCATAATCAAGCCTAACACGGTCCATCGGTAGCACTGCACTCATCCACGGTGGCTAATTGCATGTAGGATGCGACCGGGCTGGCCAGCATGAATGCCCCCTGGCGTGATGTGTGCTGTGGTTTCTGCGTGGCCAAAACTGTTGTGCCATGTGATATGGAGACGCAGACTAACACAGAGGCGATTGTGGACAGGTGAGAGCCCATGCACCCCAATGCTCATGAGGACGTACCCAAGTGTGACTTGTTTGCAATACAGGTCCTGGAAATACGTTGCAGCGAATTACCCCCAACCCTCTTCCCCAAGGCTGCTCAAGTGGGACAAGTACTTCGCCTACTTCAACGACCACTTCAAGGGCATACAAGAAACCAGTCCCCCTGAGGGGTTAAAGCCTTTCGCTACCTTGTGGGACATATACAAGCAAGGTGATGAGTTAGTTGGCTGACTAGTTGCCAGCAGGCCGTCGAGGTATCCATGCATTCATGTCCCTGTTAACTATCATGTGAAGATGCGAAGATGAAGAGTCAAGGTGACACAGATTATGTGTACCTATGTGAAGTGCAGGGCAGAAAGGAGTGTGCTACTTTGGCAGAATTTGTGTTGAGAACAGAGCCACCAACCCTTCCCTCTCCTGCCCCCTCCCCTGCCTCACAGCCAGCCCCAGCAGCAGGTGTGCAGCAGGCCCCTGCCCCCACCCCTGCCCCACAGCCAACCCCAGCAGCAGGTGTGCAGCAGCCCCCTGCCCCGGCCCCTGTCCCCCAGCCTGCCCCAGCAGCAGGTGTGCAGCAGGCCCCTGCCCCCACCCCTGCCCCACAGCCAGCCCCAGCAGCAGGTGTGCAGCAGCACCCAACCCCAACCCCTATCCAACAGCCAGCCTCAGCAGCGGTTGTGCGGCAGCCCCCCGCCACACCAACAGCGGGTGTAGCTGGATTGAAGGCCACCACCACAGGCCTAGGTACTGCACTGCCAGCAGGTGGGCAGCGGAGCCCTGCCCCCTCCCCTGTCCAGCGGCGTGCACCAGCAGCAGGTGTGCAACTCAGCCCTGCCCCTGCCATTCGCCTGTTGCCTACACCAGCAGCAGGAGGGCAACATCAGCACAATCCGCCAGTGCAGACCCATGGCCAGGCACGCAGAGTGCAGTGGGCACAGGTGGGCACCAGCACCCAGGCGGCATGCACAGCAGCAGGTGGGCAGCAGTACCAGCACCAGCAGCAGGACCTGGGACAGGTGACTGAAGGGGAGCAGCAGCAGCATGGAGGGGACGGTGCTGGTCCCTCGTCATCCAAGAGGCCAAGGCCTGCCGAGGATCAGGTAGAATCACAACATTACTGCATGAGGAGCAAGACAAAATCATGGTGCATTGTGACAGTGGCTCAGATTCCCATTGCTTCATTTGCCATTGCAGGCCCTCATACAGTACCTGATTCACAAGGTGGACACCGTGCAAAACTCAGTGAACAGATTAGAGGTGAGACACAAGCTGCCAAAGAGGCATAACAACATTACCAACTTGTAAACGACCACACTGAATGTAGGAGGAGCTGATGGGAAGAAGACGGCTGCACGTGTTGGCAAACACAGCCTTGACTGGAAGTGGCCAGTCAGGAGAGCAGGTGAGCAGCTACTAATAGCCTACAACAGGTTTAAACAGTGTGCACTGTTACGCTGACATAGCACAGGGTTTCAATAACCCAATCCTACTAGGCATAGGGGGCATAACCTACGAAGCGCACACACGGCAACACCTCTTGGCCCTCGGGATCACACAAGCCAACACTACCAAGCTGCTCAACAAGTTGACTAGACACGCCATGGAAGCAGCCCATTCTATTGCTAAGACAAGCTACAGACTCAGGGCTACCAGAGGGGGGGGAGGGTAGGGGGGACGCCTCTTCTTTGGCTTGATGGTGGGAGCAGGCCGCGCCCCAGGCGGTAGCTCCTCCCTTAATGCACGCCGGTGAATACCGGAGTAGTCTTCTTCTTCTTCTTCTTCTTCTTCGTAGAACCCTGTAGCAGTGCGGCAGAACCCTGTAGACGTGTGTCGCAGGACCCTGTAGCCGTGCGGCAGAACCCTGTAGACGTGTGTCGCAGGACCCTGTAGGCGTGCGGCAGAACCCTGTAGACATGTGTCACAGGACCCTGTAGCCGTGCGGCAGAACCCTGTAGACGTGGGTCGCACAACCCTGTATGCGTGCGGCAGAACCCTGTAGACATTAGTCGCAGGACCCTGTAGCCGTGCGGCAGGACCCTGTAGACAAACGTCGCAGGACCCTGTAAGCGTACGGTAGGACCCTGTAGACAAACGTCGCAGGACCCTGTAGCCGTGCGGCAGAACCCTGTAGACGTGTGTCGCAGGACCCTGTAGCCGTGCGGCAGAACCCTGTAGACGTGTGTCGCAGGACCCTGTAGGCGTGCGGCAGAACCCTGTAGACATGTGTCACAGGACCCTGTAGCCGTGCGGCAGAACCCTGTAGACGTGGGTCGCACAACCCTGTATGCGTGCGGCAGAACCCTGTAGACATTAGTCGCAGGACCCTGTAGCCGTGCGGCAGGACCCTGTAGACAAACGTCGCAGGACCCTGTAAGCGTACGGTAGGACCCTGTAGACAAACGTCGCAGGTTCCTGTAGCCGTGCGGCAGAACCCTGTAGACGTGTGTCGCGGGACCCTGTAGGCGTGCAGCAGAACCCTGTAGACATGTGTCGCAGGACCCTGTAGCCGTGCGGCAGAACCCTGTAGACGTGTGTCGCAGGACCCTGTAGGCGTGCGGCAGGACCCTGTAGACAAACGTCGCAGGACCCTGTAGGCGTGCGGCAGGACCCTGTAGACAAACGTCGCAGGACCCTGTAGGCGTGCGGCAGGACCCTGTAGACAAACGTCGCAAGACCCTGTAGGCGTGCGCCAGAACCCTGTAGACATTTGTCGCAGGACCCTGTAGGCGTGCGGCAGAACCCTGTAGACAAACGTCGCAGGACCCTGTAGGTGTGCGGCAGAACCCTGTAGACGTGTGTCGCAGGACCCTGTAGGCGTGCGGCAGAACCCTGTAGCCTAATGTAGCAGGACCCTGTAGCCGTGCGCCAGGACCCTGTAGACAAACGTCGCAGGACCCTGTAGGCGTGTGGCAGGACCCTGTAGACAAACGTCGCAGGACCCTGTGTGCCAGGACCCTGTGGTGTGGTGCCAGGACCCTGTGGTGTCTGGACCCTGTGGTGTGGTGCCAGGACCCTGTAGGCCAAGACCTTGTGGTGTGGTGCCAGGACCCTGTGGTGTGGTGCCAGGACCCTGTGGTGTGGTGCCAGGACCCTGTGGGCCAGAACCCTGTGGTGAGGTGCCAGGACCCTGTGGTGTGGTGCCAGGACCCTGTGGTGTGGTGCCAGGACCCTGTAGGCCAGGACCCTGTGGTGTGGTGCCAGGACCCTGTGAGCCACAACCCTGTGGTGTGGTACCAGGACCTTGTGGAGAAAGACACTCATCGTAGGACCCTGTACAGGGTCCTGGCACACATGGTCGAAAGCATCAAAACAAGGTCTACATGACCAACCACCGGCTATGTAGGAATCCTAACTGGGTTCTATCACATAGGGATGCAAAGAATGGTTATAATATCAACACTCATAGGGTACACAGGACCCTGTACAGGGTCAGCAGGACCCTGTACAGGGTCCTACGTCCATGATGACGCTAGGAACCTGTACAGGGTCCTAGGACACGGGCCATAGCTCATCCCTTGTTGGGACTTTTTGCATGCCACCTACTAGGTTGGGCAGCTGTAACCACCCTTTACAACCTCTCATACTCACATTTCATGAAAAGCCACTTTGGTCACACGGTGCCAACTCCCTTAGCCAAAATCAGGGTCACAGCCCCACACCTGGCCCAGCAACTCGACACCGAGTGAGAATTACACTTTGGCCAAGAGAGTCTTGTCATCCTCCAGGTCACAGCAACCCACATACCAAGTTTCAAACCTCAACTCTCAGGTTTTTCAAGCCAGCCAGGCCTTAATTTGCACGAGTGTCAAGTGATTTGAGAATGTGCATAGACTATAGGCAGCTCAACAAGATCACACTGCGTGACTAGTATCCACTGCCTCGCATTGATGACTTGTTTGACAAGCTGTCCGGCTGCAAAGTCTTCTCTTCCCTAGACCTGCAGGCTGGTTACCACCAGATCAAGATCACTCTTGAGGATGTGCCCAAAACAGCCTTCCGCACACCTGAAGGTCACTTTCAGTTCAAAGTGTTATGCTTTGGGCTGACCAACGCTCCAGCTACATTTCAACGGGTCATGAATGACGCCTTTGCTACTGTGCTGGGTAAGTGTGCCTTGGTGTATCTGGATGACATCCTTGTTATGTCTAGGTCAGTTCAAGATCACCTGCTGCACCTCAAGCAAGTATTTGAATTACTGCGTAAGAATAAGTTGTATGCTAAACTATCTAAATGTGAGTTTATGCGTTATACACTTAACTTTTTAGGCCATCTGGTCACTGCTGGAGGTATTGCCGTATATCCTGATGTAACGTGCTGAACCACGCTATAAGCCGAGCGATCGTCTAGCGTGTGACTGCGAAGAAACTGCCATGGAGCGGAGTTACAGATGACCTCGTGAGAGGGCTAGGGCTTAGAACGGGGCCCCCTGGAATCGAACCAGTTATCCTCACAGCAGCGCTGCTAGGCTTTAATCTGCCCTACTCACTCGGTAAAAGTAATGCGCCCACCTGCGCCCGCCATAGGCAGTACACAGGTGTCGCGGGCAAAGGGGAACGGTGTCGCTCGAGGCTCGCCGTTACATTCACCCCCCCCCAGAAGAGGTCCGTTCCGCCCAAGGAGATCCAAGGACTCGCAGCCAATACTGCTTGTTTGGGCTAGTGTGAACCATGATTGGTTAACACACATGATAGCCAGGAGCATGATAGCTCAGGTGCAAGAATGCAACCATCCAGCCAGAAGGCTGCTCACACACAGCACAACCCATAGCACACCACAGCACTGCAGCAGGAACACATATCAGGCTGGGTCTTCACTTGAGGCAGTGGATGGCGTTGTACTCAGCCAGAAGCTTGTCACAGCCAGTCAGGTTGGCTCGTGGCTCCCAGGTATTGAAGGAGGCATCTAGCCTTCCCACTGCACCAGGTACTCCCCAGCCTTTCCTGCACGGGTGTATCTGTGGTCAAGCAGACGCTCAACATAGTACACAGGAGTCTCATCCATCCATTCCACAGGAGGAGGCATGATACCCACATCACTGCCAGAGTACTTCTTGAGCAGTGACACATGGAAGACAGGGTGCAGCCGGCTCATGTTGGCAGGCAGAGTGAGTCTGTAGGCATTGGCATTGATCTTAGCTTCAACCACGAAGGGCCCCACATAACGTGGCACAAACTTGCGGACCTTGCCAGCCTTAATGCGCAGGTTCCTGGTGCTCAGCAAGACTTGTGCACCCACCTCAAACTCCACGTCTTTCAGACCAGTGTCAGCATGACGTTTGTACCTGGCCTGCGCATCAGCCATGTGCCGCCTTGCATGGGCAACACCTTCTTTCCACCACGTGGCAAAGGCATGGGCAGAGGGACAGCGGCCGCCATCAGGCAGGTCACGCAGCCCAGGAGTGACAGGGCTCTGGCCTGTGTTGAGGAAGAAGGGCGTGGAGTGTATAGACTCCTGCCATGAGTTGTTGACAGCAAACTCAGCCAAGGCAAGGTGATCAGGCCAGTCAGCCTGAGTGGGAGAGATATAATGACGAAGCATTTCCTCAAGTACACGATTGTACCTCTCAGTCTGGCCATCACTCTGTGGCCTATAGGCAGTAGACATATTAGTCTTCATACCCAGCAGCTTTTTAACAGCATGCCAGAACTTATTATTAAAGTGTGCACCACGATCGGTGAGTACTTCAGCCGGAAGGCCGTGTAACTTGAATACATTGTTGACGAACAGCCGGGTGAAGGTCATGGCATTCACAGACTCCTTGCATGGCACAAAATGCACCATTTTGCTCAGGCGGTCAACAATGACACAGATGGCATCATAGCCGTGGGTCCCAGCAGGCAGCTTGGTTACAAGGTCCATGGACACATGCTCCCACCGATACCCTGGGACAGTCAGGGGTCTCAACAGACCACCTGGCTTAGAGTTGGAGGACTTATCGCGTTGACACGCATCACATGTCCCTCACATCAGCACGCACAGTGTTCCACCAGAATACACGTGTGACACGCTCGAGGGTTTTGGTCATTCCCACATGGCCAGCATAAGCAGCATCATGCATCTCATGCAAGATGTCTTCACGCAGTTCAGGCACATTGGGGACCACCACTAAGTCCTTACCAGAGATCCGCCAGAGACCGTCGGTGTCCTGGTACATTTCAGAATGATCAGCTTCGGCAGCAAACGCAGGGTCCTGCTGGTATCCTAGGTTCAGTTGATCAGAAAGTCCCATACGAGCAGCTGGAGCCGCAGGATACTGCGCTGTCTCAGTCTGTGTAACAGGGGTCTCAGACCCTATCGGGTCCAACATGGCTTCAACACACGTGGTATCTTTCTCAAATTGTGACAGAGCAAGGGGGGAATTTGCACTGATGGTAGCCGGGGCAGCGGCACGAAGGCCAGCCTCACGAGCTCCCCCCCCCTCCAAAGAAAGCTTGGCCTGCCTCCTGGTGGTGACAGCACACACCGAGACACTTTCTGGAGAATCGTGCACAATGCGGGACAAAGGGTCTGCAGGGTTCACAGTGCCGGCAATATGCACAAGACTGTATGAGAACCTGCTCATGAACTCCATCCACCGAGCCTGGCGCCTAGATAGCACTTTCTGGGTAGGCAAAGCAACCAGGGGTTGGTGATCAGTGAACAGAGTGAATGGCACGCCTTCTAAGTAGCAGCGCCATTCTTTGCATGCTGTGACTAAGGAGAGGAACTCCTGTTCACCAGTTGTGTAGTTGATCTCAGCAGGTGATAGCTTACGGCTTAGATAAGCCAGTGGATAGCCATCCTGCATGAGGACTGCACCCAGTCCCTGAAGGGACGCATCACAGTAAACCTGGAACGGTTTGGTGTGATCGGGTAGTCTCAGCATGGGAACTGCAGCGATGGCAGCTTTGAGAGCATTGAATGCTGTCAAAGGTACCTCAGGCCAGTCGTGCCATGGAAATGACTGACCGCCTTTACCACAAAGATTTGTGAGAGGTGCAGCAATATTGCTGAAATTGCAGACAAACTTGCGCACATAATTCGCAGCGCCAAGGAATGACTGCAATCCTTGGAGGGACTGGGGAATAGGCCAGTTAGCAATTGTTGAGACCTTATCAGGGTCCACAGCAATACCTCCAGAAGTGACCAGATGGCCTAAGAATTTAAGTGTATAACGCATAAACTCACATTTAGATAGTTTAGCATACAACTTATTCTTACGCAGTAATTCAAATACTTGCTTCAGGTGCAGCAGGTGATCCTGAACTGACCTAGACATAACAAGGATGTCATCCAGATGCACCAAGGCACACTTACCCAGCACAGTAGCAAAGGCGTCATTCATGACCCGTTGAAATGTAGCTGGGGCGTTGGTCAGTCCAAAGCATAACACCTTGAACTGAAAGTGACCTTCAGGTGTGCGGAAGGCCGTTTTAGGCACATCCTCAGGAGTAATCCTGATCTAGTGGTAACCAGCCTGCAGGTCTAGGGAAGAGAAGACTTTGCAGCTAGACAGCTTGTCAAACAAATCATCAATGCGAGGCAGTGGATACTGGTCACGCAGTGTGATCTTGTTGAGCTGCCTATAGTCTATGCACATTCTCAGTTCACCTGACTTCTTCTAAACAAACAGGACAGGAGTTGCACTCCTACAATTTAGTCCCTGCGTTTGTCCCTGCGTTCTACCGACCTTGTCCGATCGGGCTGAAAATTTGATAGATGGCAGTTTTCAGAAAATAAAACATATTTTTCAAGAAAAATATTTGGAAAAATCCAAAAGCTGCTGCGCTGTGGCCCGCAACCTATCCCTGCACTTATCCCTGCACCTACGCCCCAGGGCCGCAGCGCAGCCGCCTTTGATTTTTTATTTTCTGCAAACTACCATCTATCAAAATTTCAGCCCGATCGGACAAGGTCGGTAAAACGCAGGGACAAACGCAGGGACTAAATTGTAGGAGTGTGCATAAGGAGAAGAGCTTGGCTCAATCATACCTTTGGCCAGGAGGTCTTGTATCTGTTGCTTCAGCTCGTCATGCTCAGGCTTGCTTAGCCTGTACATGGGAGTGGCTGGAGGGCGGTTACCAGGCTCCAGGGGTATAGTATGACCCACTGGGCGGTCTGGTGGCAAGCCAGTGAGAGGTGTGAACACATCACTGTATTCTGCCAGCAGAGAATCCAACTGAGCTTTGATAGCATCAGGGAGACCATGAGGGGTCACCTCAGGTTGAGGTATGGCAGAGCCATCAGGACTGATAAGAGCTACAACGGCACGACCGCCTTTTCTCAACCACCTTGCTGCTACCTTGGCGGTAGCCATTGGTACAGTAGCCTTCATGGCACTGATGAGAAAGGCAGGTGGAGGAGTGACCATGGGCTGCTTGATAGCAGGGAATGCTGCAGGAGGTACTGCAGAGTGACATGGTAACTGAACAGCAGGTTCACCTAGGCGGGCTAAAGACAATGTCTTATGCTCATATGACAGTGTAGCCTGATTAGCAAACAACCAATCATCACCCAAAAGCACGTCATACCCTTTTACAAACCGGGGCATGACAGTCAGCTTGCTTCTTGCATGGTGTCCTGGCAGAGACGAAGGCACTGACACAAATCCATTGCAGGACAGTGACCCGTTGTCTGCAAGCAGCCAGGTACGCTCAACGGCATACTTATACACAGGCAAATTATTTGCAGCGACAAAGTCTGCACTGACGAAAGAGTGTGGGGCTCCTGTGTCACACAGAAACATAGCCTGATGGCCATCAACAGTGCCTTTAAAAGAGAAATGCAAAGAGCCACCTTCAGCTGCAGATCCACAGATCAGGGCAGCAGGCACAGTTTCAGCATTAATCTTCTGTACACCAGAACAGTTTTGGCTTACTGTCTGGGCAGGGTCCTATTTGTTGGTCTTAGCTGCGGGACCAGATCTGCCAGGGCCAGGGCCAGGGCCAGGCCTGCCACGCTTGCCGCTGCCACCACCATCCCTGCCACCACCATCCCTGTTGCTGCCGCCACCATTCCTGCCACTGCCGGAGGCAGGCCTCTTTGCTTTAGCTGCACGCTTGGCTGCGATGGCCTCCTTGAGCTTCCTGACCAGAGTCAGGGTACCCAGCTCACGCTGGGCTTCCTCAGGGGACAGGCCAGCTGCCTTTTTTGGGCAGTCTGGAACCCAGTGGCCGTCCAGGCCACACCACAGACAGTTGGTAAGGGGCTCACCACCTGAGCTGCCGCGATCGGTTGCAGGGGTGGGCACAGGGGCAGATGGGCCAGGCCTCGATGGGCCTCCAACTTCACGGCGCAAGGCCGCTACCTGTGGGGCAGAAATAACATGCTTTTTAGGGGGAGGAGGCATGGCAGCACCAACACAGGCAACGATAGCCTTATGATTTTGAATAGATATTTTAATAACATCATCAAGGGTGGGGTTGGTCAAGGCCAGAAGGTCCTTAGTGACTGGGGTGCGCAGGTCAGCTGCTAGGCCACGCATGAATGCGGACACCATCATGGCATTATCCATGAACAGAGTGCCAGCTAGGATAAAAGTGTTCCTGAAATCCGTAACATAGGATTGTAAGGACGTGCCAGGTTTCATGGACAGGTTATGCCCAGTCAACAACTTCTGACGGGCTGAGTCAATATCTTTAAATAGATCTTCACCAGTATACTGTATACATTGTTCCTTAAGAACAGACCAGGTAGGATAAGCCCCATTGGTGATGGCACATGTATCTCTTATGGATTGAAACCATAAGTCCCTTGCTCGACCGGTTAGGTACGAAGGGAAGAGGGCAGCAGGGTCGAAACCTTGCAAGGAGCAATAGAGCTCATAGTCCTCTAGAAATGTGATAGCACGACGGCCTGATGCAACGCTATTATCAGTCCATTTATCAGGAGGGGGTAACCCTTTTTTATAAGATGGAGGCTGATTAGAATTAGGCATATACATCATGGGTGCACCAGCATAGGCAGATGCATGGGGGGCTGTGAAGCCAGGTGGCAGGGCATCAGTATGTGCTTTCATGTGCATGTCAGTGTACCAGTGAGGAACCTCGACTGGCCTACCATGCTCATCATACAGCTTGGGTGCGGCTACACCAGGGTCACTGGCTGCACGGGTGGTCTGCCTGGGAGGGTTGGCACGAAGGCCACTATTCCCATGTGACAGTGCAGGCCCAAATGGACTCTCACCACGCCTAGGAGAAGTACGAGGCTCCCCCCTAGATGCACCAAACCGAGCAGGTGGGTCACCATGATACACAGGTGCATAATCAGGCAGGTCAGGCCAGTTATCTGGTCTGCCAAATATCCTCCTAGCCACATCAGTATGCAGTATTGCACCGGCATTATGGGGAGTACGGTAGTCATTAAGACGCGGTGTATATGCACCAGGATTAGTAGGGGACCTGTTAGGACCACCTGTACTGGGGGCAGCACCATTAGCAGGATAAGTAGAAGGCATGCGAGGGCCATTTCTATCTGTAATAGCATGTCCACCAGCATAACCAGCGGCCTTAAAAGCTGACATACGTTGTGCAGCACGAGCAGATGCTGCAACATCAACCTCAACAGGCTGTGTAAAGTTGGCAGTAGGCCTTAAGGCACCAGGGCTGGCAAATGACATCGGTCGGGCTGCAGTCAAAGGACTAGGACCTCTTACCGTGTTCTGTGTGGCCGCAACATGGCTTTCCAGAGAGCCCAGCCGACGTTGCACTGATGCAAGGGCAGCGTCACGTTGAGCCACAGCGGCTTCCAGATCGCGGTTGCGTTGTGCCATCTGCTCCAGCTCTGTTTGCTCAGGGTCGTCCTCCTCGTCTTCATCATAATCAGAAGGTTCAGGGGACGGAGTCTGGCGCCTGGTCCGAAAACGGGGCGGGGCCGAAGGGCCAGGAGCACCAGGATCTGGCGACAGGGAGGAGCCAAGATTGGCCGCAGGGGCACCACCAGGACCGGTGGGAGGTGCGTTAACTGCACCGCCAGGAAGGAATTCAGGGGCAAGCCCTGCTCCTTCCTCAGGAGCGAGATCGCTACCAGGGGCAGGCTCTGTGGCAGCGGGAGGATTCCCAGCAACAGGAGCTTCGCCAGGAGCGCTACCTGGAATCCGCGCAGAGCGAGGAACAGGAGGGCCCATTTGCAGGACAATCCCGTCGGCATTAATTACCACAGATCCAGGCATTGCTCCGGCGTGGTCTGGTGGAGGCGGAGGCGCAGGCAGAGGCTGCTCTCCTGGGGGCAAAGTCGGCCCGTTCTGGTTCAGAGGAATCTGGTGGACCATCGAATTGTGGTAGTCCTCAACAGTCGGTATGTAGCGGATGCGTTGATAGCGAACCATGACCGAAAGCTGAGGGACAGACTTCTCAGTCAGACGCTAGTCTGGTCGGAAACCATCTGTAACGTGCTGAACCACGCTATAAGCCGAGCGATCGTCTAGCGTGTGACTGCGAAGAAACTGCCATGGAGCGGAGTTTTAGATGACCTCGTGAGAGGGCTAGGGCTTAGAACGGGGCCCCCTGGAATCGAACCAGTTATCCTCACAGCAGCGCTGTTAGGCTTTAACCTGCCCTACTCACTCGGTAAAAGTAATGCGCCCACCTGCGCTTGCCATAGGCAATACACAGGTGTCGCGGGCAAAGGGGAACGGTGTCGCTCGAGGCTCGCCGTTACACCTGATAAGGTCTCAACAATCGCTAACTGGCCTATTTCCCAGTCCCTCCTGGGATTACAGTCATTCCTTGGCGATGCTAATTATGTGCGCAAGTTTGTCTGTAATTTCAGCAATATTGCTGCACCTCTCACAAGTCTTTGTGGTAAGGGCGGTCAATCATTTCCATGGCACGACTGGCCTGAGGTACCTTTGACAGCATTCAATGCTCTCAAAGCTGCCATCGTTGCAGTTCTCATGCTGAGACTACCCGATCACACCAAACCGTTCCAGGTTTACTGTGATGCGTCCCTTCAAGGACTGGGTGCAGTCCTCATGCAGGATGGCTATCCACTGGCCTATTTAAGCCGCAAGCTATCACCCGCTGAGATCAACTACACAACTGGTGAGCAAGAGTTCCTCTCTTTAGTCACAGCATGCAAAGAATGGCGCTGCTATTTAGAAGGCGTGTCATTCACTCTGTTCACTGATCACCAACCCCTGGTTGCTTTGTGTTACAGTGCTGCTTTGAACTTAGTTTGCATGACCTTTGAATGCGCCTGCAGGTCTTTCCAGCCCTGCATGATTAGATCTTGTGTTGCATGCGGGATTCTACTAAAAGTATCTTCTGTTAGTTGTTAGTTGATCTTTGCTGATTTAACGTCTAGCATTGCTTATTGTAAGTACTTGGAGCTTCCCAGAACAAAGCACCAGTCACCTCCGTGCAGTTCCGTCTGCAAGCCGTCTCCTGGAATCACCCGTCCGATCAAGCGTCTTCTCTCAAGAGTACACAGGCCACTAGTATTGCCGTTACTAAGCTGTTCCGTCAGCTACCAATCGCATAATCTCGTATAGTCAGCCATGTATCCTGCTGTCCCGGCTATACTCAACATTTGGTTTCCACGTTTTCGATCATCGGCCTTTGCAGTGCACAACGAGCACCCAGACGACTTCGACGTCTTGGAGCTACTCGGGATCAAGGACGGAGCTCCGACCCCCGAAGCACCTGCAGTTTCAGCTGCGAACCCACCAGCTCCGACTGCAGGTTAGTGCACCCAGTGGCTTTCATCGCCACGCCCACCTGCGCTAGATAGCAGTACAAGTGACTGCGTGCAGTGTTTGAACCTGCGAAAGCAGTGCCTGTACCTGTACGAACAGTGTTTCACCTGCGCAAGCAGTGCTCACCTGCGAAAGCAGCGTTTCACCCGTGCAAACGGTGCCCACCTGCTTTTTGCAGCGCGCGCGACTACCAGGAAGCACACGCCCATCCCAGTACCTGATTTCAGTGCAACATCGACTGTGGTGACGACCGTACCAGTGACCGTACCGCCTCCTGCCCATCCGCAACCCCACCACCGCCCAGCCCAGACATCCAGTTCCAACCCCTTCCAGCTGTGCGCGAAGTTTCGAGCTGCAGCGGACTACCATCACGCAACCAGCCGCGAGCTACGTAGTCAAGTGGCTGGTTTGCAGCAGCTCATCAACAACATAGCCGTTGGTAGGGCCACTATTCCATTTGCATACCCACAACCCATACCATACACACACCCAGTCACAGTCCCACCACCAGCTCAGGCTGTGAACACAAACAGTCAGGCAGCTCAGAGACGCCAGGCAGCCAAGGCAGCTAGGCGTGGATAGATGGAGACCCCCATGACTGAGGCACAGGGTGTCATGATGGCCCTCAACACAATGTCACAAGCATTAGAATCACAGCTTGGTGGCATGACAGCAGCCCTAACCCAGTTGCTAGCATCACAACAACACACCTCACAATCATTGACTCCCACAGCCCCTCCACAACCATCAGCACCACCTCATCCAATCCCACAGCAGGCACCTACTTTCACAGGCACCTACTTGATCAAGCTTAGTGAAGTGCCTATGTATGATGGCCGGGGTGATGTGAACACTTTCCTTTTTCAAGTGGCTGATGTGTTCTCATTGTATCCGGGTGCATCTGAGGAGCAGAAGATAGTCTCAACCAGTGAAAGATTGACTGGACTGGCAAGCGCTTGGTATCGATCCATTCGGGCTGACACCACATCTTTCTTCTCATGGCATGCATTTGCATCAGCACTGAAGGCAGCCTTCAAAACCAAATCAGACGAGTCCAAAGCCAGAGACCAACTGCACCTAGCAAGACAAAAGCCCAACCAGTCGGCTGTGTCATATGCTACACACCTCCGCTCACTGTACGTCCAGATTCCAGACATGCATGAGGGAGAAAAGCTAGACAGGTTCCGTCAAGGTCTACACCCACCACTAAGGGCATTAGTCGACATCCAGAATCCCACTAGCTTCTCACAGGCTGTGGAGATCGCTGTGGCTCACGACTCTGCATATCGAGATGCAGGCATTTCCACCACGGTCCCCATGCAACTGGGCTTCATTTCGCACAACAAACCACGTCAACGTGCACAAAGCAGCTCTACTGGGCAGCCCTCCGCTGGACCACCGCCATCACGATACACAAAACTCACGGACGACGAGAAAGCCCAGTATCACGCAAACAACCAGTGCACCTACGGCCGCGAAAAGGGACATGTGCTGCGTGACTGTAAGCACCCCAAAAAACAACCACATCGAAAAAACGACTAGTGGCCGAGACCGTCCGGCGAGAAGTAAGCACGGTTCCACAACCACCACAGGCAGCTCCAGCTGACCTTGTACTACTCATCGCATCATCCGCACCCACAGCAGTGGAACCTAGCGACGAGCCCATTCAAGCAGCGGAGACATCAACACCCATTAGCGACACAACCATAGATGTGCTTTCAGCACCTACGGCACCCACATCACCACGCTATCGCATAACCAAACTCAGCAACACACAGGGCCAGCCAGCAGACTTGCTCATCTTTGCTGGCACATTCCACAAACATCCAGTGCGCATTCTGATCGATGGAGGAGCGTCAGCTTCTTTCATTGATGAAGAGTTCTGCGACAAGTTTGACGTGCAGGCAGCGCAGAAGCACGACCCAGACATGATCAGACTGGCTGATGGTCATCAACAGCAGAGCACAGCCATGATACCCAATGCACGGTTCAGGATGTCCTCCTACAAAGGGGTACAAACATTGCACTGCACCAAACTGCACGGCTTTGACATCATCCTAGGCAAACCATGGCTTGCTGACCTCAACCCACACATCGACTGAAAGCTCAACACCATGTCATTCCAGCATGCAGGGCGTAAGCACACCCTGAGAGCACCACCATCCCCAAAACATCCTGACATAGACAAGTACACCATCAGCACGGCTGGGCTGCGTGTCGCCATGCAGACTCGTCAACCCATGTTCTTGGTATCCATCACTCCTGCTGACATTGACTCTGCCACAGATCGTCATCAAATCATGGATTGCACAGCCATCACACAGAAGTTTGCAGATGTGTTTCCAGCAGACCTACCAGCAGGCTTGCCACCCCATACATTACCACCGCATCGAAGTAGAGCCTGGCAAAAGGCCTCCCACCAGATCCACATACAACATGAGCACCAGTGAGCTGTCTGAGCTGAAAGCCCAGATAACTGAGATGCAAGAGAAAGGGTTCATTCGTCCCAACACCTCTCCATACGCAGCAGGCGTGCTGTTTGTTCGTAAGAAAGACGGCACGTTTCGCATGTGTGTCGACTACCGCCCACTCAACCGCATCACCATCAAAAACAAATACCCACTGCCACGAGTAGAGAACATGCTGGACAGGCTGCATGGAGCAACGGTTTTCAGTAAGATAGACCTCAGGCAGGGGTACCATCAGATTCGTATTGCACCAGAAGACATCCCCAAAACAGCATTCAGCACACGGTATGGACACTTTGAGTTCACAGTCCTGCCATTTGGGCTCTGTAATGCACCAGCAACATTCCAACGCCTCATGAACGACATCTTCAGACAGGAACTTGACGACCATGTCATAGTCTACCTTGACGACATCCTCATTTTCTCACGCACACATGAAGAGCATGCCAAACACCTGGACAGAGTTCTATCACTCCTGCGCCAACACAAGCTATATGCTAAACTCTCCAAGTGTGAGTTTGGCAGGTCTCAGACTGAGTTTCTGGGACACATCATTACATCCACAGGCATTGCATGTGACCCTAACAAATTAGCTGCAATCAACTCATGGCCTGTCCCGACAACTGTGCATGATGTGCGCAGCTTTCTGGGGCTTGCTAACTACTACCGCCGCTTCGTCAACAATTTCTCATCCATCGCTGCACCACTCACGGCACTCACACAGGCTGATGGGCATGACAAGCAGGGCAAGGTGACATGGACTGTAGTGGACATGCGCAGCATGGACGGCTTGCATCTTTTAAACTGACTTGCATGTCTGATCTTTAGCGAACTGAGTATTTGTTCTTTTCTTACAGTGGATGCTTCTGTTGTTCTCTGTGCAAGGTGCTCCGAACCTAGGCGGATGCACCGAGCACAGAAGTTCGCAGTTTACGTACACCTTTTCCCTTTACACGTGGATGACTAAGAATGTGAATGGTTTTGAGTACTTAAGGCTCTGTGAGGGCAGAGACAGGCACCTTGGCTCAGAACTCTATCTGACCCCGGGTCCTGTCTCGTTCTCCCGCCCTCACAGGTAAGCCGTGCTCTGTTGGTCATCTCTGCTATGTTGTAACCTTGGCTCAGAACTCTATCTGACCCCGGGTCCTGTCTCGTTCTCCCGCCCTCACAGGTAAGCCGTGCTCTGTTGGTCATCTCTGCTATGTTGTAACCTTGGCTCAGAACTCTATCTGACCCCGGGTCCTGTCTCGTTCTCCCGCCCTCACAGGCTCCCTGGTCTCAGCTCCGTTACATTGGTGCCTTCTCTCTCGGGAACCGCAGTGCTCTTCCCTCGTCTCTCCCACTCCACCGTTCCTCTCTCCCACTCCGCATTCTCACCGCTAATCCCGCGCCGCCATGAACGCGGAAGAGATCGCTCAGATGCAACGCGTATTTTCGGAGCAGCAGGCCACAATCCAGCGGCTGGAACAGCAGCTCGCGCAACTGTCCCTGCAGCAATCCACTCCGGCGGCGCCCGCGCCTGCTCCTGCTCCTGCTCCTCCTCCTACTCCCGCTCCTGCCCCTCAGCAGCGTATGCCCCGTGCCAATCCACCCGCCACTTTCTCTGGAAGCCGTACCACGGACGTGGCGGCTTGGCTATTCGCAGTGGATCTCTTTTTCACAATCTCCGAGCTGACGGACGCCCAACGGATCGTCTACGTCGCCACCCTCCTCTCCGGCCATGCTCTCCTGTGGTACCGCAGCAGCGTCGGCTCTTTCACCTCCTGGACGTGCTTTGTCGCTGCCTTCGAGCGGCAGTTCGCGCCTGTCAACCGGCTGCGCCATGCAAGGGACCGCTTGGCAGCTCTCACCCAAACGAGCTCCGTGCGGCGGTACCTTGGCGAGTTCACAGCGCTCTGCCTGGAGGTCACGGACCTCTCGCCCGCCGAACAGCTCGACCGGTTCATCCGGGGCCTCAAGCCCTCAGTGCGGCGTGAGCTGGAGCTGCGCGAGCCAACCTCTTTCTCCGAAGCCTCCACCATCGCGGATCGGGTGGACGCCATCTCCTATTCCACCTCAGCCTCCCGCTCCTCCTATCGCCCTCCCTCCACTCCCCGCCCTCCCCGCCCTGAGACTGCCGCGGTGCCCATGGAGCTGGACGCCATGCTCCACACCAGCCCAAGCCGCAGCCGTGGCACTCGTCTCTCCGATGCTCAGCGTGCGGCTCTGCGGGACAGCAAGGCGTGCTTCTACTGCCGCAAGGCGGGGCACACCATGAAGGACTGCCCCATCCGCCCTCCCCGCCCAAACGTCAGCAGCGGCCCACGGAAGGGGGACCGCCGCTAGACGTCGCCTTCCGGACCCTCCCACCACCCCCTCCCACCACCCCCTCCCACCCCCTCCCACCCCCTCTCACCACCCCCTCCCAGCCCCTCTGCTTTTCCACCTCCTCTCCTTGTCCTCCCCGGTGCGCTCGTCCCCACCGCGCACCTTACTTACTCCTCCCTGCCCCTGCGCCCTCCTACCCTGGTCTGCATTCCACCTGCCAGCCGTACACTGGTAAGGTGGACACTGCTGGCCGGCCCTCCTTGCAGGTTGTCAGATCCATGCCCTTACCCCTGCAGCATGTTAGACCTGCTGGCAGCATTCTGAAGCAGCCTTCTGTGGCTGGCTCCACGCCACCGGGACGACCTCGTAGGGTCGTGCGGTTCTCCCTGCCCCTACCTGCAGCTCTAGGTGGCAGCCCTCCTCGCCCTCCCCAGCCTGGCCGGACAGCCCGCCCAGCTGTGTTGCAGCGTGCCAATGCTGATGCACCTGCCTTCCTCCATGTCAACCCCTTTGCCGTGCTGGCTGTTCAGGACCAGCCGCCGGCCGATTCTCTCGCTCCCCGGTCCTTACCTCCTCCCCCTGCCCCTCCGTGTTCCCCTCCTGCTCCTTGTCCTTCCCGCACCTCCCCGCCCACTCCCACTCTCACTCCCACCCCCACCCTTTCCCCCGCTGCTGCGCCTTCCCCCATCGTGCTCACATCCCTGTCTGCCAGTGGCAGCAGCCCATCTTCAGAGCTCATCATCCTCCATGGCACCTTTGCTGGTCACCCAGCCAGGTTCATGGTGGACAGCGGCGCCACCGGCAACATCGTCAGCCAGCAGTACCTCATGCGCAATGGGCTGCACTTGGCTACCACCCTCTCCCCCCGTCGCCTCCTCCTCCCAGGCCCCAAACACACTACCCTACCCACCTACACCCTCCCACCGTGCTCCATCCGCATGGGTACCTACCGCGATCGCTTACAGCTCTCCATGGCAAACATCCCCAACCCCTCCTTTGACATCGTCCTCGGCAAGCCGTGGCTGGCAGCCAAGAACCCGTGTGTGGACTGGATCAACAACGTCGTACGCCTAGAGCATGCCGGCTCCACCCACACCCTGACCCCACCCCCACCCACCCCACTCCAAGCGGATCAGCTGAACCTGCTGTCGGCGCCACGCTTCCGCCGGGCAGCGCGGCATGATGAGGTCTTCATGGCCCTGCTCACCCAGCAACCCAACCCCTCTTCCTCACCCTCTACCTCCACCCCTGCCCCTGATCCACCCCCTCTCCACCCCAAGGCGGCAGCACTGGTGCAGCAGTACCCCTCTGTCTTTCCCAAGGAGCTGCCTGCAGTCCAGGACATGCCCCGCCGCTCCGTGGACCACACCATCCATCTCACCGGCCCTGCCCCCTCCCCCCGTCCCATCTACCGCATGTCGCAGCCAGAGCTGGACCAGCTGAAGAAGCAGTTGGACGACCTCCTGGCCAAGGGTTTCATCCGGCCATCCACCTCCCCCTTTGCTGCCCCTGTGTTGTTCGTGCGCAAGAAGGACGGCAGCCTGCGCCTCTGTGTGGACTTCCGTGCCCTCAACCAGCAGACCCTCAAGAACCGTTACCCCCTCCCCCGCATCGATGATCTGCTGGACCAGCTGTCAGGTGCCCAGGTCTTTTCCAAGATCGACCTCCGGTCTGGGTACCACCAGATCAGGGTGGCTGAGGACGACATCCCCAAGACCGCCTTCCGCACCCGGTACGGGCACTATGAGTTCACTGTCCTCCCCTTTGGCCTCTGCAATGCCCCAGCCACCTTCCAGCAGCTCATGAACGATGTCTTCAAGCCCCACCTAGATGACTTCGTGCTTGTCTACCTAGATGACATCCTTGTCTTCTCCAAGTCAGCTGCTGACCACGAGCGCCACCTCCACCTTACCCTCTCCCTCTTGCGGCAACACCAACTGTGCGCTAACCTGGCCAAGTGCGCATTCTGGCTGGACACCGTGGACTTCCTCGGCCACATCGTCTCCGCCGCCGGCATCCAGCCAGACCCCACCAAGGTCAAGGCTGTGCTGGACTGGCCTGCCCCACAGGACAAGCACCAGCTACGGTCGTTCCTCGGCACCGCCAACTACTACCGGCGTCTCCTACACCACCATGCCCACCGTGTTCTCCCTCTCACCGACCTGCTGCGTGATGAGCAGCCATGGCGTTGGGGCGAGGCTGAGCAGCGTGCCTTTGCCGACATCAAGGCAGCCATGGCCAGCTCCCCCGTCGTGCGTCCCCCTGACTTCTCCCTCCCCTTCACTGTCAAGACTGATGCCTCCCTCTTTGCCATTGGTGCCGTGCTTACCCAACAGGACTCCTCCGGCGCCGAGTACGTGGTGGCCTACGAGAGCCGCAAGCTCAACCCGGCTCAGGTCAACTACCCAGCCCATGAGCGTGAGCTCCTGGCTGTGCTCCATGCCCTCACCACCTGGCGCCACTACCTACTGGGTCGTCCCTTCATTGTGGAGACTGACAACAGCGCCACCACCCATGTGCTCACCCAGTCCAACCTCACCGGGCGCCAGATGCGGTGGACCCAGCGCCTTGCGGAGTTTGACATCACCTTTGTGCACAAGGCTGGCAAGCACCACACCGTGCCGGACGCCCTCTCCCGTCGCCCTGACCACCAACTCACCGCCCTCTCCATCGTTGACCCTGACCCCTCCTTCTTCTCCACCTTTGACCGCCATGCGCCCGAAGACCTGGCCTACCAAGCAGCCCTGTCCCAGGCCCTCTCCCCTCCTTCACCCTCCAGCCCTACCCACCTGCAGGTCATTGAAGGCCGCCTCTACACCACCTCCACCCCTCCCCGCCTCTACATCCCCTCCTCCCCTCTCCGCGCCCAGCTGTTGCATGAAGCTCATGACGCCCACACCGCTGCCCACCTAGGGCGTGCCAAGACTCTGGAGCGGTTGCAGCGTCACTTCTATTGGCCGCAGATGCACAAGACCGTCCAGGAGTACGTGCGCACATGCGACAAGTGCCAGCGCAACAAGGCCACTAACCAGCTGCCCCCTGGCCTGCTACAGCCCCTCCCCATCCCCTCCCGCAATTGGCAGCAGGTCAGCATGGACTTCATTGGGCCCCTTCCAGCCACTCCCCGCGGCCACACCATGATCTTCACCGTCGTCGACAAGCTCAGCAAGATGATCCACCTCATCCCCACCACCACCACCGCCACCGCTCACGACACCGCCCGCCTCTTCTTTGACCACATCTTCAAGCACCACGGCCTGCCGGAGGCCATCATCTCTGACCGTGACCCCAAGTTCACATCTGACTTCTGGACCTCCCTCTTCCACCTCACCGGCACCCGGCTCCTCCTCTCCTCTGCCTACCACCCCCAGACCGACGGCCAGACAGAGCGCGCCAACCGCACCGTGGAGGACATGCTACGGCCCTACGTCAACGACCACAAGACTGACTGGGACCAGCACCTTGCAGCCGTGGAGTTTGCCTACAACAGCTCTGAGCACGTTGGCACCGGCTTCACCCCCTTCTACCTCAACTACGGCCAACACCCCACCACACCCTCTGCTCTCTTGCTCCCCCCTCCCACCCTTGTGCCCAGCCAGGCAGCTGAGGACTTCGTCACCTCCATGCGCAACAACCTTACCGCCGCCCGCTCAGCCCTGCAGCGCTCCATTGACACCCAGAAGCTGCATGCTGACCAGCACCGCCGCCATGAGGAGTTTGAGGTCGGTGATCTGGTGCTGCTCAGCTGTGCCAACCTGAACCTGCAGACTGCTGTCAACAGCGCCAAGCTCCAGCCTCGCTTTGTGGGGCCCTTCAAGGTCCTGGCCAAGCACTCCCCGGTCTCCTACAAGCTCGACCTCCCTTCCTCCATGCGTATCCTCCCCACCTTCCACATCAGCCGCCTACGCCACTACCTTTCCTCCTCCTCTTTCCCTGAGCGCACCGTGGAGCTTCAGCCTTCGCCCGTGATCATCGACGGCGAGGCTTACTTCACGGTGGAAGCCATCCTGGGTCGTCGCTGGAACGACGCGCAGCACGCTTTTCAGTACCTCATCAAGTGGGCTGGCTACGACGACTCCTTCAACTCCTGGGAGTGGGGGCCAGCACTCGCGCAGCAGGACGCGGTCGCCGCCTTAATCCGGGATTACACCGCCCGCCATCATGCCCCGGTTGACGACGACCCTGCCTGCCAAGTCTGCGCCAGCCGTTCACCGCGGCCTCCGATGTTGCTTTGTGATCAATGCGACAAGGGTTTTCACATCACGTGCCTGTCACCCCCACTTCGTTCTGTGCCTCGTGGTGCCTGGCTTTGTCATCAGTGCAAGCAAGCTAAGGCTCCCAAGAAGCGCAGGTAGCATGTTTAGAGGCTAAACATCTTTTTTCCAGGGGGGGTGAATGTAGTGGACATGCGCAGCATGGGCGGCTTGCATCTTTTAAACTGACTTGCATGTCTGATCTTTAGCGAACTGAGTACTTGTTCTTTTCTTACAGTGGATGCTTCTGTTGTTCTCTGTGCAAGGTGCTCCGAACCTAGGCGGATGCACCGAGCACAGAAGTTCACAGTTTACGTACACCTTTTCCCTTTACACGTGGATGACTAAGAATGTGAATGGTTTTGAGTACTTAAGGCTCTGTGAGGGCAGAGACAGGCACCTTGGCTCAGAACTCTATCTGACCCCGGGTCCTGTCTCGTTCTCCCGCCCTCACAGGTAAGCCGTGCTCTGTTGGTCATCTCTGCTATGTTGTAACCTTGGCTCAGAACTCTATCTGACCCCGGGTCCTGTCTCGTTCTCCCGCCCTCACAGGCTCCCTGGTCTCAGCTCCGTTACATGGACCTCTACCCAGCAGTCAGCTTTTGATGCTCTGAAACAAACACTCACATCGGCACCAATCCTCATTGCACTTGATCCAACACAACCATACACTCTACGCTGCGACGCTTCTGGCATAGGCATTGGCGCAGTGCTGTCACAAGGCACTGGACCTGCTGAGCGTGCAGTGGCTTACCATTCCAGGAAGTTGCTCCCAGCAGAACGCAACTACCCAACACATGAACAAGAGCTGCTGTCCTTGGTGGAAGCACTGACAATTGGGCAAACAAACACCTGCAATCACAACCACGACTTGACAGTAGGCGACAAGCCCGCTGGATGGAAGTGCTCCAAGAGTACAACTGCCACATCGACCACATACCTGGGAAGCAAAACGTGGTGGCGGACGCGCTATCCTGTCGAGCTGACTACCAGCTGTACACATCCGCATTGGGCATTCCTGCCCCAAACACTCCAGGCATTCCGACTGCCACGGGAACGGAGTCGCTCTCCGCACCCCATCCTCAACTGCACATCGATGAGCAATCAGCGACTGCAGATCCACAGTACCAGCGCCTCCTAGCGGCTGCACTGGCTGGCAAAGCACGCCAGTTTCAAATCCAGGGAAACCTCATGTACCACACTGGACGGGGGACTCGCCGGCTTTACATCCCGGTGGGACCCATGCGCACCGCCCTACTCCGTGAAGCACATGACATCCCCATCTCCGGTCATCTCGGTAGGGACAAAACCTACGCACAACTATCACGCCATTTCTTTTGGCCCCGCATGGCAGCATCAGTTCACAACTACGTCCGCACCTGCACACACTGCCAACGAAACAAATCCAACACAGCCAAACCAATCGGTCTTCTACATCCTCTCCCTATTCCTCAGCACCGCTGGGAACATGTCAGCATGGACCTCATCACTCAGCTGCCCTCCACTGCAGCTGGACACGATGCCATTGTTGTCTTTGTCGACAAGCTCACTAAAATGATCCACGCTGTCCCCACTACCACCACAGTCACAGCACCAATTCTGGCACGCATCTTCTTCGATCATGTTTTCCGGCTGCATGGCCTTCCCAAGGTCATCGTGTCGGACCGCGACCCACGCTTCACAGCTGCATTCTGGAAGGAGCTATTTCATCTCACAGGCACACATCTCAACATGTCGACGGCCAACCACCCTCAAACCGATGGCCAGACTGAGCGAGCGAACCGCACGCTAGAAGACATGCTCCGCAACTTCGTCTCACCCCATCACGACGACTGGGACACACACCTCACTGCGGCTGAATTCGCCTACAACTCATCCGTTCACGCAGCAACAGGTTTCACACCTTTTCACCTCAACTCAGGACAACAACCACACACGCCGCTGTCTCTGTCTGCACCAGCGTCTCACGTTGCACCAGCAGACAAAGAGTCGGCTCAAGCCTTCCTCCAGCGCATGGCAGCTGATATCACAGCAGCCACACATCACCTCCACAATGCACAAGAACGAGCTACTAAGTATGCAAACGCTGAACGTCAGGACCACAATTTCAAGGTTGGAGACCAGGTCTACCTGGCCGACAGCTTCTTCACTCATTCACAGATTGCACAATCCGCTGCTGATCACGCCACACGCAAGTTCTCTCCCAGGCAACATGGTCCCTTCCGTGTCCTTGAAGTAGTCACACCAGTGGCACTGCGGCTGGAGTTTCCTCCTGTCTGGAAGAGCATGCATCCAGTAGTTCACGTATCTCATGTTAAAGTACACAATGATGGATCCGCCATGTTCCCCACACGCAACCCTGCACCGCCACCTGAGCCTGAAGTCATTGACGGTGAAACACACTTCCATGTGCAAGAGTTCCGCAACCACCGATTCCAGCGCCGTCAGCTTCAACTCCAGGTCAAGTGGTTGGGTCACCCCGATCATGAGAACAGCTGGCTGCCTCTGACCCAGCTACAACAAGACTTGTCCAAGGGAGTGCTCAAGAAGCTGCTCGACGACTACGCACGGCGTACCAAACAGCCCAAGAACTGGAAGACAACAGCAAAGCAGTAGAAGGTTTTCAGCTCCGGGACGTAGCTTTTCGGAGTGGGGGAGAGTGTTACAGTGCTGCTTTGAACCTAGTTTGCATGATCTTTGAATGCGCCTGCAGGTCTTTCCAGCCCTGCATGATAGATCTTGTGTTGCATGCGGGATTTTACTTAAAGTATCTTCTGTCAGTTGTTAGTTGATCTTTGCTGATTTAATGTCTAGCATTGCTTATTGTAAGTACTTGGAGCTTCCCAGAACAAAGCACCAGTCACCTCCGTGCAGTTCCGTCTGCAAGTCGTCTCCTGGAATCACCCGTCCGGTCAAGCGTCTTCTCTCAAGAGTACGCAAGCCATTAGTATTGCAGTTGCTTAGCTGTTCCGTCTGCTACTAATCGCAAATCCTCGTATAGTCAGCCATGTATCCTGCTGTCCCGGCTATACTCTAACACTTTGCCTACCCGGAAAGTGCTATCTAGGCGCCAGGCTCGGTGGATGGAGTTCATGAGCAGGTTCTCATACAGTCTCGTGCATATTGCTAGCACTGTGAACCCTGCAGACCCTTTGTCCCGGTTTGTGCACGAGTCTCCAGAAAGTGTCTCGGCAATTAATTCTCCCGGTAAGTGGCTACCCCATGGGGGTAGCCACCGTCACCCCCCACAGGGTAGGTTGCGCCAACCGACCAACCGCTGCCCGCCCAGCTGCTCCTGCGAACGCGGTCTGCGCTGCAACCCACGTATCAAATCTAATCTCCGTGCTCCGCAGCCATGCTTTTCACGGACATATTTGGCTGCTCGCTGGCCTGGCATCAGCATCGACAGCCGCAGTGACTACCATCGTTGCAGCAACAACGGAAGCAGAGCAAGCGGATGCAGCACCAGCCTCAGGAGCTAGGCCAGCGCACGATGCAGCTGTAACCCACAGCGAGCTCGCCCCCCTAACAGCAATGGCATATGCAAGAAGCGGCGCCATATCCACAGCTACGCTGACAAAATGCCAAAATCCTTGTGTTTAGCAGCACTGGCGTGAAGAAAGGCTGCGACGATTTGACAGCGTCTGGGTTGAATCTCAGCCAGATCCTAACAGATGTGGAGTTGCTGTATCCTTTCCTCTACAAGCTCATCAGCATGCTGGCAGACACAGATGCAGCCATGCGTGGTGCTGCAGCTTTAAGCAATCATTGATGCGTACAGGCAGCATGTGCAGTGGTGATTTGTGAGCGTAGTAGGCGCAGAACCTGATCCTGCAATCCCAGCACCTCGCACATCAAGCCTCGCACCCCGCACCTTGCAATTCGGCCCATGTCTAACATGCCCACTACTCGGCTGGTGCTCTGCAGGACGGTAGCGCAAGAGCCAGGAGGAGCAGCCAAGGGAAACAGCTAGGCAGCGCAGCAAGGAGCAGCCAGGAGCAGTTGGAAGCGGCAACAATGAGCCGGCACCCTTCCCAACCCCTCCATCACCACCCTCGCCCCACATCCACCCCAGTTTCCCCCGCACACACCCCACCCTGCAGATAGTAAGTGGCTCGCTTTTGCACTTGTGTGGCTAAGTGTGCCGAGCCTGACCACACTCACCTTCACTCTCGCCCTCTTCCGCCACGATGCAACACCCTCTACCTATCTTGCAGCCTGGAGCAAGCCCTCCCACCCTTCCCCCAAGCACCACCACCACCACCACCACCTCCCAAGCCCCTCCCCTCCCCTCCCCAGACCCTCCCCTCCCCCCCCCTCCCCTCCCCTCCCCTCCCCTCCCCTCCCCTCCCCTCCCCTCCCCTCCCCTCCCCTCCCCTCCCCTCCCCTCCCCTCCCCTCCCCTCCCCTCCCCTCCCCTCCCCTCCCCTCCCCTCCCCTCCCCTCCCCTCCCCTCCCTCCCTCTTGAGCACTTGCGTTGAGCAAGTGTGCACCACAGCAGCCTCCCTCCCCCCGCAGCCATGAGCCATCTCCATGAGCAGCAACTAAGAGCATATGCAAAAGCAGCAAGTAGGACGCGCTTGGAGTGGCAGCCAGCACTTTCGGTGAGTGCACATGCTGTTAGGGTGTCAGCCCAGCCTGCCAGACTCTGGTCATGCATGTCCTGCCATGGCTTGGTGGTAGCTAGCATGTCATGCATGTCCTTATTCATCTGCTTGCTGGCTGATGTTTGCTTGCAGTTGTCGATAGCTGGGGCATGACAGGAGTAGCATGGCTTGGTGATTGCAAGCAAGGCGGTAGCGGCGTAGAGCAGCAACCAACAAGGAGCCAGCAAGGACCTTACCCTCCCCGTACCCCGTACCCTCCCCCATCCCACCACCACCACTTCCGAGTCTGCCACCCACCTACCCTCCTCCCACAGCACCTAGCAGCCTATGGAGCTACAGCCTGGAGCTGGTAGCAAAGAGCAGACAGCATGGAGCGGGCAGCATGGAGCGGGTGCTGCTGCCAGTGGTGATGGTGCTGCTGCTAGTGCTGCTGTTGTTGCTGCTGCTGCTTGAGCTGCTGAGCAGCCTAGTAGTAGCAACCAACCCAGTTTGGGGACGTGGGGCAGGGGCAGCAAGTCACCTACTACCCCCCCTCCCCTCACCCTCACCCCACGGCACACGCTGCAGCCCCTTCCCTACCCCACCCAACAGCCCTTGGCGTACCAGCTTGGAGCAACAGGGATAGGTGCACCTAGCAACAAGCTCTGCTGCTTATGGAGCATGGCCGGCTGCTTGTCTGGCTGCAGCACATGATTGTCGTGTGCAAGGGGGCATGCGGTGAGCCTGAGCCGCATGGTGAGGCTGAGTCAGGGCAGCTGCAGCAGTCATTGCAAATAGGGCGGTTGTTCAAGATCAAACAACACATGCAGCAGTACCAAGACATGTTAATCAAGGCTGAGGGCATGCACATGAGCTAGGAGGGCAGGGGCATGTGTACAACTTACCACTTGTAACACCCTTGTAATCCCTTGTAACATGGTGGCCATGTAATGCTATCCAACCAACCGCTTATGTAATTCCTCACCATTGAGAGCTGACCTAACTTGACTTCCAGAGTCACCTGGTCCCAACGTATGCATACCATGCATGCAACCAGCCGCATCTCTAGGTGCCTATCTCCTGGTTGGAATGGTAGTTCTTTGTTGAAGCCCAGTCGAAGTAGCCAAGCCAAATAGGAAGGGCCGCGCCGAAGCCAAGACTTTCCAGCCTAAACACTGCTAGCAACGCCCTGCCTCCTAGCCAACACAACTGTTGTTGTACACTTCGATGTAAGCCAACACAGTTGGTGTGGTACATTGTGATGTCAGCCTGTGTCAGACTGTGGCACACTGTGACACCACCCCGCCATACCTCTAGCTCATTACCTACATACACACAGCACCTACACACCTCGGCTACCATGTTTGCAGCATTAGCGCATCACCGCGTGGTGGTGTTGTCCATACAAGGGCCATGTGGCGCACCACACCCTAGCATGTGGCTGGTTCTGGTGAGCCTCCACTTAGGTCCATCCGTGGTGCAGCTAGCTGTGACACATTGGGTGTGGATCACTGCCAGGCCTGCACTTGCTAAGCATGACCGTGATGCATACATGCAAAGGGGGTATGTAGCAGGTGGCTACCACGTTTGCAGCATTAGCGCATCACCGCGTGGTGGTGTTGTCCATACAAGGTATCATGTATGACGAGGATACACGGCTAATGACAACCACAGTTTTCTTCATTACACTCCATTCACAACTTACAAATCACGTTGTGTGGCATGGAACTGAACGGAAGCTCAGGACAGCCTTTTGAAAGCTTTTGTACCATGCAACATTCTTCTCAGATGGGCTCAAAGTTGCTGTTGATTGCTAATACAAGACTGCACTGTCACACACCTACAACCTGCTGCTGCTGTCCATGCACTGCTCATGCATTACAGCCTGCTGCTCTTGCTGCTGCTCATGCACCGCAACACACCTACAACCTGCTGCTGCTGCTCATGCACTAAAACACATGCACTGCAGCCTGTTGCTGCTGCTCATGCACTGCAGCACACCTGCAGCCTGCTGCTACCTGCAGCCTGCAGTGCCACACACCTACAACCTGTTGCTGCTGCCCATCCATTGCTGCTGCTGTCCTTGCACTGCTGCTCATGCACTACAACCTGCTGCTGCTGCTACTCATGCACTATAGCACATGCACTTCTGCCTGCTGCTGCTGCTGCTCATGCACTGCAGCACACCTGCAGCCTGCTGCTACCTGCACTGCTACACACCTACAGCCTGCTGCTGCTGCTGCACATGCACTGCTGCTCATGCATTACAGCCTGCTGCTGCAGCTGTTCATGCACTGCAGTACATGCACAACGGCCCGCTGCTGCTGCTCATGCACTGCAACACACCTTCAACCTGCACTGCTACACATCTACAGCCTGCTGCTGCTGCCCATACACTGCTGCTGTTGTCCTTGCACAGCTGCTCATGCACTACAGCCTGCTGCTGCTGCTCATGCACTGTAACACATGCACTGCAGCCTGCTGCTGCTGCTCATGCACCGCAGCACACCTGCAGCCTGCTGCTACCTGCAGCCTGCACTGCCACACACAAACAGGCAGGGCAGGGCAGGGCAGGGCAGGGCAGGGCAGGGCAGGGAGGGGCAGGGCAGGGCAGGGGGCAGGGCAGGGGGCAGGGCAGGGGGGAGGGCAGGGGGCAGGGCAGGGGGCCTGGATGGGGTGGGGCAGGGCTTGGATGGGGTGGGGCAGGGCTGGGATGGGGTGGGGAAGGGCTGGGAGGGGGTGGGGTGGGGCAGGGCTGGGAGGGGGTGGGGTGGGGCAGGGCTGGGAGGAGGTGGGTCAGGGCTGGGCAGGGAGGGGAGGGGCAACCCGAGGCTGGGAGGGGGTGGGGTGGGGCTGGGCAGGGAGGGGGCAGGGCTGGGAGGGGGTAGGGCAGGGCTGGGAGGGGGTGGGGCAGGGCTGGGCAGGGAGGGTAGGGGCAACGCAAGGCTGGGAGGGGGTGGGGCAGGGCTGGGATTGGGTGGGGCAGGGCTGGGATTGGGTGGGGCAGGGCTGGGAGGGGGTGGGGTGGGGCAGGGCTGGGAGGGGGTGGGGCAGGGCTGGGCAGGGAGGGGTGGGGCAACCCGAGGCTGGGAGGGGGTGGGGTGGGGCTGGGCAGGGAGGGGGCAGGGCTGGGAGGGGTAGGGCAGGGCTGGGAGGGGGTGGGGCAGGGCTGGGCAGGGAGGGAAGGGGCAACGCAAGGCTGGGAGGGGGTGGGGCAGGGCTGGGCAGGGAGGGGAGGGGCAACGCAAGGCTGGGATTGGGTGGGGCAGTGCTGGGGTTGGGTGGGGCAGGGCTGGGATTGGGTGGGGCAGGGCTGGTAGGGGGTGGGGTGGGGCAGGGCTGGGAGGGGGTGGGGCAGGGCTGGGCAGGGAGGGGAGGGGCAACACGAGGCTGGGAGGGGGTGGGGTGGGGCTGGGCAGGGAGGGGGCAGGGCTGGGAGGGGGTTGGGCAGGGCTGGGAGGGGGTGGGGCAGGGCTGGGCAGGGAGGGGAGGGGCAACGCAAGGCTGGGAGGGGGTGGGGCAGGGCTGGGCAGGGCAGGGAGGGGCAGGGCTGGGAGGGGGTGGGGCAGGGCTGGGCAGGGAGGGGAGGGGCAACGCAAGGCTGGGAGGGGGTGGAGCAGGGCTGGGAGGGGGTGGGGCAGGGCTGGGCAGGGAGGGGAGGGGCAACGCAAGGCTGGGATTGGGTGGAGCATGGCTGGGATTGGGTGGGGCAGGGCTGGGATTGGATGGGGCAGGGCTGGGAGGGGGTGGGGCAGGGCTGGGCTGCGGCGGTGAGGGGTGGGGCTGGGCGGCGGGTCTTGCCGTTCTATGTTGTTGTGGTCCCCTTGAACTGTAATTGTGGATGGCCTGCATGTTTAGGCACACAACAACAGAGTTGTGGCAAGGGTACTGCAAGGGGCGTTAGTGCTGTCCCAATGTGTTAGTGGCTAGGTATTATCCGCGCGTGTCTTCTTGCTGTCCTTCAGCTGTGCGTGGGGGACGCACTCGCTTTGGGTTTCGCTTTGCGGTAGGGGTTACAGCTGCATCGTGCGCTGACCCAGCTCCTGAGGCTGGTGCTGCATCCGCTTGCTCTGCTTCCGTTGTTGCTGCAACGATGGTAGTCACTGCGGCTGTCGATGCTGATGCCAGGCCAGCGAGCAGCCAAATATGCCCGTGAAAAGCATGGCTGCGGAGCACGGAGATTAGATTTGATACGTGGGTTGC
>JASKMD010000009.1:788465-818465 GCA_030144725.1 Haematococcus lacustris | reverse complement strand
TACAGGCATTGCTTTCGCAGGTTCAAACACTGCACGCAGTCACTTGTACTGCTATCGAGCGCAGGTGGGCGTGGTGATGAAAGCCACTGGGTGCACTAACGTGGAACTGCAGGTGCTTCGGGGGTCGGAGCTCCGTCCTTGATCCCGAGTAGCTCCAAGACGTCGAAGTCGTCTGGGTGCTCGTTGTGCACTGCAAAGGCCGATGATCGAAAACGTGGAAACCAAATGTTGAGTATAGCCGGGACAACAGGATACATGGCTGACTATACGAGATTATGCGATTGGTAGCTGACGGAACAGCTTAGTAACGGCAATACTAGTGGCCTGTGTACTCTTGAGAGAAGACGCTTGATCGGACGGGTGATTCCAGGAGACGACTTGCAGACGGAACTGCACGGAGGTGACTGGTGCTTTGTTCTGGGAAGCTCCAAGTACTTACAATAAGCAATGCTAGACATTAAATCAGCAAAGATCAACTAACAACTAACGGAAGATTCTTTTAGTAGAATCCCGCATGCAACACAAGATCTAACATGCAGGGCTGGAAAGACCTGCAAGCGCATTCAAAGATCATGCAAACTAGGTTCAAAGCAGCACTGTAACATAAAGCCCAATCATTTGCCTGGCAGAGGTGCACAAACACAACCAGCCTACTCGAGAGCTGCTCAATTTCATTTTGCCAGCGACGGCAACGGCAGCAACATCGTGACTATGCGCAAGGCGCGTGGTGGTCGGCGGTCGCGGGCTGCCAAAAGGGGTCCATGCAGCTTCGTTGTTACCATTGTGGCTGATGCTGCTGTTGGAATGGGCGCACGCAGAGAAATGAGCGAAGAGGTTCACTCCTACAAATTAATTCCTGCATCCGTCCCTGCATGTTGACCGACCTTGTCCGATCGGGCTGAAATTTTGATAGATAGTAGTTTGCAGAATATAAAACATATTTTTCAGAAGAAATTTTTTGAAAACATCAAAGACGGCTGCGCTGTGGCTCTAGGGCTAGAGTGCAGGGATGAGTGCAGGGATAGATTGCGGGCCACAGCGCAACAGCTTTTGATTTTTTCAAATTATTTTTTTAGCAAAATATGTTTTATTTTTCGCAAACTACCATCTATTAAAATTTCAGCCCGATCGGACAAGGTTGGTAAAGTGCAGGGACAAATGCAGGGGTTACGTTCTAGGAGTGTTGGTCAAGTTTTGAACACCTCGCCTCGCCTCGCCTGTCTCGCAAAATTTGAAAACGTCACATGCAACCACATGGAGCCTCGCATCGCCTCGCCCCATTGGAATAGCGGCCATATACATCAGCCCACTAGGTATCCATGTCCCATGCGTGTTGCACCACACACGCAAATTAGTGCACAACTATCGATTTTGAGGGGGTGTTTTTTGTACACGGTTCGCCTCGGAATGAGACTATTGGCCCATGCCCCACCAACATCGTGAAAAAACTCCTGGTAATCAGCGAAATTTGTGAATTATATAACTAATATTTAGTTACCCTCTTTTAAAGCTACTCCTTATAGTGCAGAACTGCACCGTATCTAATGCCGCAACAATGCACAAAACCTCATCGTGATTAACTGCACCATGTACAATCTAGTGGTTTTGTGATGTAATAAAGTAATTATGTTGGTAATTCATTGGTATTTTACTGGTTTAGAGATTGTTGTTCCTTTAAATCACATTGGTTCTCATGGTGTAGTACTGCACCTGTCACTAGTGCACTACTACAATGCACCCAATTGTGCTACACTGCACCACACCGAGTGGTACAACAGGCTACCCCTCCCATTGAACCACCAACCCCCCTAACGATAAGGGACAACGGCTTTTCCGGACTCATTTCTGCACGGATGTACACGCGGATTAAAGCGTCGGAATGCTGCCGCGCTGAGCCACACGCTGAGTTGGTCGGGCATGTTGCCGGGTATCCGACCCTACAGAGCCTGCGGACTTGATGTACGCTGACCCAGTAGCAGTGAGTCCCTTTTTAACGCGATGGATAGTGCGCGATGTGCGAGGAGCCCGACTTCATGTCCAACATCGTGACCAACATGCGCTGGCCCAGGGGCTCTGAAACTAGGAGGAGACCACAGTAGGAGCACAGCAGTGGCAACTGCACCGGTCCCTTGTTGATTAGGCTCTAAGAGGTGGGCTAACCCTCCTCCATGCTGCCCACTCTGCTGATGCCCGGCTGACAACCATGCAACTCATTGCAACTCTCCAGCCTTGCGTCACTGGTTAGGGAACTCACTGTGAATCCCCTGCCAAAGTCTCAAGTCATCCTGAGTTATCCCAAGAGGTGTTTTACAAGGTGGCGTGTGCACATGCCTGCAGGCATGGGCTTGTCCTCCAAATCCCACCCCTACAAATGGAGGGGGGGCAATGCTGCCCGCTGTGCGTGTTGTGTGAAGTTTGCCCCAGCTGACAGCACTGGCTGGGTGGAGGTTCATGTGGAGGGGGAGGCAGCCTCCTACCGCTCGGGACAGAGTCTACAAGCTATCGGCCAGGTTACAGCCCAGATGGCTGAAGTCATCGCGGCCTGCAACAACCTGGTGCCTGCACAGGTTCCACTGGCCCACAGATCTTGCGCTCGGGCTGCTGCGGCTGCGTTTGCCGTGGGCAAGCGGCTGCAGGGGCAGGAGCAGCCCATGCCCAGTCTTTGCTCCACACCCACGCAAGCAGTTGCACAGCCTGGGCCAGCCCATGCGCCCTGCCCCCACCATCTCCCAGACCACAACCCATCACAGTCTCAGCTGCAGGGACTGCTGCACCTACCGGGGCTCTCCATCCTCACCAGGCCCGCCACCAACCCGCTGTGCTCATTTGCACCAGACAGCGTGATGCAGCTGTGCACCTTGGGCAAGAAGCTGAGCGTGAAGATGTTAAACGAGTATTGCAAGGCAGTGGGGTTGTGTGTGCCAGCCAACACATTGCGTGCTGACCTACGATACATGGTGCTGCAGCATTTAAATGAGCAGGCAGAGTGCGACTGAGCTGTGTAAGATGACGTTGAGAAAACAAGGCTCCATGCGTAAAGTGTACAGCAGTGTACCGCAGCGGAGAACTCTGCATCCCGCGTTGTGGGTGTTGTTAGGCAGCACTTGAAAGGCCCATTGCGCACAGCGGAACCGTTCGCGTGCCTGGCAGACTGCCGGTCACCGTGGGTGCCAGCAGCTCGGGCGCGCAGGCGCAAGCGCAACGCAAAGATAAGACGTTCCGCGATAAAATGACAACTCAACTCTCACCAGGCACGCCGCAAAGTCAAATGTCCCTTACGTGGTGGTTCAATGGGGGGGGTAGCCAACACATCACCTTAGCGATATCTCACCAACCATGCATATTTATGAATTTTCGTTCAAACCCCAATCTTACAACCACGTCATATGGCTATGTGCAAAATCTCAAGCCGCGATTCTGAAAAATGCTGTTACTAATTTGCCTGAGTGACCAGGCTGATGTTGGTGCTATATCACGCCCACTATCACTAACACACGCACCGTCTTGCCTTAGCAGCGCAAGCTTCTTATTAGTACTTCCACCCGGGTCATCGCTTGGCAGCACTCTCAACAAATCGACTTTGTGTCGGACATCGTCGCTGTCTCATTGCAATTTTTTCATTTGCTCCACTGACGTCGGCATTCTTGCACGAGGTGCAGTAGCACCACGAACTCCTCACGCTTCGGCACTAGTTTCTTCGCATGGAGTTTGCATGGAGCTACTTAGATGGGCTTGGCCGGTCGAGTTCACATAACTGCAGACTGGATCCCCACGGTTACGTCTGCGACCATACATGACTGGCTGATACTATAACAGATGCAGCTTTTGACTGCAACAGTTGTGCCCCACCAACAGCCTAGCCCCAGTGCTAGGTTACACGCAGCCAGGAGGTATGGAATGGTGGCCAAGTCTAGGGGTCACCCCTGCTTTGGCCCCGCCATTAACTTTTTGGCACCGTCTTTGATCCGCTGCATGTAATTCTTCCACCGTTGGGCTCTACATCTCACAACGGTGTCGCTAACAGGTTAGGTCCTCTTTTGTCGATTGTGCTTTATTGTCTCGACGGCTTGATTAGCTTCGCAATGTCATGCTCCATCTGTTTATATGCGTGTCGCAATAGGAGAGGTGGATTGGTGGCTGGAGGCAGTTCCGTGCCGAGCAGCCTTTGCTGACGTCGGACTAGCAACTCGCGATTACTTCCCAAGCAAGCACGGGGTATTGTTTCTTGAATGCGTGTTGCATACGACGCTAACACATGCAACCAAATCTGCTGACCTGCACAGGTGCTTGGCTGTTTTGAGTATTTGCATTAAACCCATATGAGCCCAATGCTAGTCCAAGCAGCAGTGCAGCTAGGCAATCAACCCTTGAAAACAGTGAGCTGGAGGTGAGTACGGTTGTAATAAACGTCACTCAGTCTAGGTCAATTTGATGTTCGTGTGAACACTTGCCCAACGCATGACAGGCATGAACAGTTGAGGGCAGCACACAACTGTCGTGAGCCTTAAGATTTGATTCATTAGTACTCATTAATAACAATGTTTTGTGGTGTGTGCCCTGTGGTATGTCTTTGTGATTGTGTGTGCAGGATGCCATTAGTAAATCATTCCAATCTCCATCACCGAGTTGCAAGTAATGAGCCAGATGCTAGACGTTGTGCTGTTTGTGGATTCACGATTGCGGCCAAGAATAAAAATGGATTTGTGAAGGTTGCGAGAGTGGGGGGAGATATGTGCAACGGCCGCTACCTGGTTGTCTGTGGCCGCGCTAGCGTGCTGATGGGCTGCGTGGTAGATGCATGCCAACGTGCAGGGCGTGCTCCCCTTGCGCATAGAGATTGTGTCAAAATGCACCAGAAGCAACAACTCCCTCCTCCCTCCCCACCCCGGCAGCCATATCCTCTTCACCCCTCCTCCCTCCCCACCTCCTCCCTCCCTCCCCACCCCACCTCACCCCACCTCCTCCCTCCCCCCCTCCTCCCTCCCTCCACCTCTACCTCTTCCCTCCCCACCCCGGCAGCCATACCTCCTCCCCCCTCCCTGCCACACTCACTACATGGCCAGACCCTGGAGCAGCAGCCCCCTCACCCCTCCCTGCCCCCAAAGCTGGATAACCAGCACCAAGATCAGGTTTCTCCTTGCCCCTCCCCCCCGCCCTCCCCCCCGCCCGGGCATAGGCAGCAAGGGCTGCAGCATGGGCAATGACTTCAGCCAACATTGCCCCCCTCCCTTCCCCGGCCCTCTCCTCCAACCCCTCCCCAACAGCCACAGCAACCCCCTCCCACCTTCATTGCCCTCAAGTACGTAGCTAAGGCTGTGGTTGAAGCTATGTGTTAGGTGCCAATGAAGTGGTCTACAACGCTACAGCACTCACAAAAGACCCCACCGATCGCTTCACTGAGCGCTTGGACCACCGCGGCAACCCAGGGATCCTCTGAGTGATGAGGAGGGAGTGCTTGGTGTTGGATGAGGGGTTGGTGAAGGAGTGCTACAAGCAAGATGAGGATGCTGACAACTTCAAGGGTACAGTGCAAGGGTCTCGTGCACAACACAGCATGTATTTTCCTGCTGGTACTGAGGGTGAGCTCATGTGGTCGATGTCGGCATGTGCATGTGGTGGACGCATGAACAACCCCCCTCAGCCGTGTGGTGCACAATGCCGTGGTTCGATGCCTCTTGAGCCAATGCCCATGCTGCTAGACAAGGAAGCTGCTATGCAAGTTGCTTTGAACACGGAGTGTATTAGGCTCATGCTCTTAGACACCCCTGGTATGCCTCAATTCGATACACTAAACAAGGACCTGTTGCAAGCGTGGTGCAAGCACAGTAACATCAGAGGGGTTTCAAGTAAATCAAAAAATGAATTGCGTGACATGTGCCTGCTGAAGTTGAGGGAGAAGGTTGAGGCACCATGGCACATGTAACACTGAAAGCCAGAGCCATCCCGAGCCATCCCGACAATATAGTGCCAAGTGATGATGAAGCGCTGTGTCATGATGCAGCTTATATTGTATTTGCTTAGAGTCATGCCACGACGTTAATGAGGTAAGGGGTGCCAGCTGGCTGACTTGTGCACATATTCACATATTATATGCTCCATGCACTGACATGCAAGCAGGCGTACTGCACTTGTGCCGTTGGCTTACGGCGTGCGTAGAAGGATTACCAGCCTCGCCTTATGATGCGCGTGAGTCTTTTAGGAGCGGAAGGCACACGTCAGGTTTGGGCGGGCGCCGGTCTTAGCTAGTGCTTTGCGGCTGTTGGGTGCCGCATACGCCTGTTACACCCGACTGCCTCAAAACTTAGTCACGAGCTACACGGAGATTCGCGCCCCAAACCATCTCACATTTGCGGGGCCAATGGCGGGGGTGACCTAGGGTGGTCTTGGATGCTTTGGGTGACGCAAAACATGCACGGCAGACAAGGGGCACATGTGCCTAACAGGGGCACACTGGCAGCCAGGCTGCCCATACCAGCCCCATGCTGCTAAAAGCCCCATGCGGCAGCAGCGTGGTGGGGTGCTGCCTGGTGGGGTGCTGGGCTTAGGTCTTTCCCCTTGGGCCAATGGGGCCGCCGTCACCATTACAGGAGCAGCAGCGGGGAACCTGTTGGCTCCCATCACCCCTCACGGCACGCAGGCCACAGGTCACAGTTATGTCAGCATGATTTTGGGTCTCTGAAGCTCGACAGTTGGGCTACATCATGCCACATTGTGTAGGTGCCAACTGTGTAAATCCTGTCACCCACGGTGTAAGCAGATCCCAATGTTTAAGTCATGTGACAAGCCTCTGTGAAAGCCATGCATGCAAAGGTGTGCAAAGGTTCAATGTCCAATCACCACCTGGGGAGGTGGAAGTTCTTCTTGAAAGCCTGCTCGCCATCCCAGCCTGCCACGTTGAGGATATTGAGGTAGAATGTCTTGTAGTCCCTTGGCACTTTCCAGTATTCGGTAAGACGGTTATAGCGCCTGCGCACAGCGCAAGGTTCCGACGTCAAAGCAAGTCAGGCATCGGACATGTCCCCTGGTGCCCTCCATTTCGAACCACTCCACAATCAAGACGGTGCCCCGGGCTATCTGCTGCCTCCACCGCCTACGTGCAGCCTGGCGTCGTGCGTCCATTTGTCAAGGCAGGCGTGGGGTGGATAGCGGAGCTGCCCTTAGCTGCGGCTGCGGGGCTGCGGGATGGGCAAGCCATGGCCACCTACCCTAACGACTGGGCTCTTTCCATTGGAAACGGGGTCGCCGGAGCACCCAAAACGTGAGATCAAGCTCTGGCTCTGGCTCCGGCTCTTGGCCATTGGAAACGGGGTTTGTCTCGCCGCATTGCAACCGCAAAATTCAAAAACGCCACATGCAGCGACATGGAGCCTCGCCTCGCTCGCCTCGCCCTTTTGGAATAGCGCTGAAAGTTGTGAATAGTTCGAGTACACTAGTATGCCAACCAGCACGCGAGGCAGGGACTCGCACAGAGGACCAGTACATATCGAGCACCATCGTGCATTGCAACCGCACCCTGACGGCTCCTCTCCTATTATGGCAGGCGCGCTCGACCCAGCCTGCTTTGCTGCTCCTGCTAAATGCTGGGTCGTGTTCGCGGCTGCTGCCGATGTATGCGCCTATCGAGGCCTGCAAATCGGGCACAAGGATCGGCCACAAGGACTTCATCACATCGTCGCTTGCACCATTCGATACCTTCACACCCTGATCCACAGCCCCCTCTCCTTGTATGTATACCTTGTACTATGGATACCTAACATGCAATGCCTTCACCCCCTGACCTATAGCCCCACTGACTGACTTGCCTGCTGATTATGGCTGTGTGGCTGCTGTCTGAGCTTGTTGTCACAACCATGAGCGTGACTGTGCGGAAGTGTGAACATCTTATCACGTGACATTGTAAGCCAAGTGGCTCTAGGCTGAGCCTAAGTGCTTTCCCATGCATCAGCTGCCTGCCTAGTTGGCTGCTTCTGTCCTACTGTGGGGGTCCTATCATGCTAGGCATGACCTCAACTACACAGGGTGCTGGGCGATCGGGCAGGGAGAAGCAGGCCAGCAGCCTCAGGGCGGTTTTCTGCCACACTGTTTGCCAAGTCAGCCAGCCACAGCCACAGCTCTTGAACCTCACTGTCAGGCCGCCCGCCATGGAGGCGCGCATGTAGGCCAGGAGCCATGCAAGCCAAGCTTGATATTTATCCGTGCAGCCAGCAAGAAGATATGGCGCAAACTGTGAAGGCACCAATAGGTGTTAGGGTCAGGCGCCCCCAACTAACAGAAAACCTACCCCTGGTAGTAGGACGACTGTAACTTTGCACTCACTGCGCCAAATATTATGCTAGATGATTCACAATGTAGACAATCCAGCCAGCTACCTATCACCCACTTTATATAATTATACGCTGAGTAGGCCGTGCACAACAAAGCGCCAAAGTTAGTGATTCAAATTTGAGCCGTAGCGGAGCATGCAGTCATCGCTGCGACCGCACGCGTCGCTTAGGCTGCTCTCATTGAGCATGCGCGTCGGCGGCAGCAGTCGGATCGGAAAGCGGTTGCAGCGATGTGGCACTTAGCCCACCTCCTCCCCATACCTGGAGGGCGATGCCACAGCTCGACCATTTTGACTTACAACATGCTACTTACTAGGTTAAGCTCCTCTACGACATTGTTACGAACGCTCATACTCAGATAAGGCAAAAGCTCACTTTGGTCGGTGACCCCGACTCCCTTAGCCGATCTCAGGACCAGGGCCATGCAGTCAGACACACAACTCCACACCATGACCGAGTTTGGACTCGGCTCCTTTGAGAGTTACACTCCCCTACATGCCATCCACCTGCGTGCAAAGTTTCATAGCTCAACTGCCACCCCACAGCCCCGTGGCCCTGATTCTGCTTGGAGAACATGCTGTCACTTTGAAGATGTCAAACTGATAGAGGCCTGGGCTGTTTAACGTGCGGTTTGTTTTAACAAAAGCGCCAAGGGGTCAAGAACAAACATTTCATAGCCATTTTCTTGTGAGTGCAGCGGGTGCAATACAGTGGATGACACAGTAGAGGAGGGGGGGTGTAACCCGGTGATACCTTAGTGTGCGCCGACCCAAATGGTGTATTCGACGGAAGGGAGTATGAACATATGCTTCAATCACCCCGTCTAGGTGCCCTGCACGCCCGGCAGGCATCGCGTTGGGTGTTTGCCGGACATTCCATGTGTGCACAACCCGCTCACTGCGCCAGATAGATGGCGCCACAGGGATGTGGCTCACCGTCCCAAGGATACCCGTCTCGCCGCTGTTATTTGTTCGCGGGCACATGTGGCAGTACGCGAGCAAAGACTCCAATGGCTTGCGCTGATGGTCAAATGATGCGCATTGCTTTGCAGATACCAATGTGATAAACGCTATCGAAAACGATGCACTATTGAGAGAGTACTTGCATGCATATTACCAACCCCATGTTGGGAGCGCCCGAGTTAGGGTCCTAACTAACCCTAACCCTACCCCTAACCCTCGCTTCGCCAAACCACCCCATGCACCTCGCCTCGTCTCACGTCGACACTAGAATTGCGCTGTTGATTAGCAGCCATACGGTCCTCTTCAAAACTGCCACAGCCACCCATTGGCTGCAAACTGGCTACGAGACCCAACCCCGCCTAACCCTAACCCCGTCTTGCACATACAGTATGCATGGCGCTCACAAGGCTACACTCTTGTGCGCCATTCCCAGCGACAAGTCTAGGCCTAGCATCTGGGAGTATCTGGGAGCATGGCACTGGCCAAGCTTGGCACATATCGTTGCAGTGGCTTGCTGGTCATTGGGGGCTCTGCATTGTTTCTTACAACAGAAAAGCTAGCCATGCAACCTGTTGTGCGCCTTTCCGCCTACTTCCCGCATGACTCGCCATGAAATGCAAGCCATGCAAGCTTCCTGCATCTCCTGCACTTGTCACCGCTGTTGCTTGGGACGCTATTGCACCAGCCAGTGGCAGCTCAGTGGCAGGATGTGCCAGTTGTGCCTCGACTATCAGCCAGGGCTGCACCTGCTCCACCATGACCCTACAACTGCTGTTGCTCAGGCCAGGTGGTCTTGTCTGCTCCACCAGCTGGTTTGCCTAATTCTACCTCTGCACGGCAGCAGCCACACCCTGAATGGTGGTGCTATTGTGCAAGCTGACATCACAACATGTCTGGCCTGCTGCCCAGGTGCACCACACACTTGAGCTATCACAGTAGTGCAATAATAGGTCACAAGCCTGTAAGCTGTGTGCTTCACCTTCACCAAGCTCATCGAGCTCACCAGCCAGTTGCCAACACTGACTGTAGCTTGTCCCACAGCCCTCCAGCCAGGCAAGCAAGGGCAGCAGCTTGTCACCAGCATGCAATAGCTCCCACCATTGCCGCTGCGGTTTGTGGTTATTAATGTGGTCTGTCATGAATGAAGGCGGCAACATGGCCATGTCTCCCACATGCAGCATGCTGGGCCCTCATCAAGCCTACTGTATTCACAGCATGCCCCGCCTCCTCTTCTCCTCGATTGCAATGGCCACGCGCCGCTTGAACTCCTTGTACTCGCACTTATTGTAGGCATGGTACTGGTGGTGGCATGACTTCCTCCAGGATACAGGGTTGTTGGCCCTGCATTCCTTCACGTCAACGTACATGTGGGCGCAGTAGTCACGATAGTGATAGGGGATATCAGCAGTGTCCATCTCCTCCTGCAGGCCAATGCGCGATGTCCCGTGTGTCCGCGTTCCGCGTTCAATGTGCATTATGCTCCGCGCTTACCCTCGTGATCCTCATCGGTGGAGGTGGGAAGCGGTCGGCCATTCCTCCTCCCTGTTTCCCTGTGCGCGCCGCTCCTGAAGTGATGCTCTTTTACTCACTGTGGATTAGCTATGTTGCAGAGAGCAACACAGAGATATGCAAACGCATGGGATGCAAGAAAAATCAATTTTGCAAGAGAAGACAGCTATCCTGGAGGGGCCCCTACACTCCTCCACAACAGGTAGCCGCTATCTTTCTGTTTCTTACCCAGCTTTGATTCTAGGATGCTATAGCCCTACCCTTTGTTCCCATGCATCGCCTTTACGAGAGGCAGATTGCTTGGCTGCTTTGAGACATGACCTGATGCAACTGCCACTGCTGTCGCTGCTACCGCTCCTGCCGCTGCTACCGCTCCTGCCCCGGCTGACACTTCTGCATGTTGCTTGGTCAATTGCGGAAGACGCAACACCTAGTGCACCTAGGGCAACAAGTGCGCACGCGGTAGACATTGTTAACACGTTTAGGCGTAGAACTCAAGCTCGGAAATGAACCATGTCGGAGCGACTTTACCCGTGGCGCAGCAGACCCCCTCAGGTAGCGTAGAGCTGCCCGGTACCTGCCACTCTGGAGGATGTCGCCTTGAACTTCATTCCACCCGTTACAGGTGGTGGTGGAGATGCTTCAGGCCATGCCCAACACAGTGTTGTACCTGGTGGCCCGCACGGGCCCCACCTCCTTTGTGGTGAGGGAGGACTGGAGTGACGTCAAGCGCAAGGTTCTCATAGGTGCCCGGCCGTCATGCTCCTGGTGTGTGCTGCAGCATGTAGCCCCCCACCTGTATTATCACCCAGGCAGCAGCTTTCACTGCTCGCAGCGCCTTGCCCGGCGGCCCCACGCCCGCGGAGCTTTGCCTGCACCTGCTGTTCGTCCTGGTCAAGGTGCTGCGGGTGCCGGCCAGCAACCCCCTGGTGTGGCAGCTGTCCCTGACTGGTGGGTTGGCAGCAGGGCAGGCACCAGCTCACAGCACCTGCACTCGCCAGGCTCAGGTAGGCTTGGCGCCACGCCCTGAGTGGCTGCATGCATGGCATGTGGAGCAGCCGCCCCTCACAGGCCAGCGCAGCTCAGCCTCAGGAAACCAGGCAGTGGCTGCAGCAACAGGGGGAAAGGTAGCTGTGCTACGGCGTAAGACAGCCAGCCCATGGCCCAGCCCATCCTACAGACCCGCTGGTGTAATGGATGCCTGATGGTCCCTGTGGCCTAGGCAGAGCATGAGTCACTTGTGTGGACCTGCATCACCTGCCCTGCTGTACCGTGCATGCTGCCCCACCCTGTACTGGAGGCAGCGGGATCAGAGGGAGCCGGGGCCAGGTAGGGCCCAGCTGAGGCAGTGAGGTCTCAGCACCAGCTGTCCTCAGGGTCAGTGCGCAGGCTGGGCTGCTCTGAGCTATCAGGCTGCACTGCGGGCTGCCAGGCCATGCTGCTTATAGGGCTCCGCCCTGCTGGCTGCGCCTGGCAGTGTGCAGCGCTGGCTGCTGTGCCGCCTGCCCGGCCTGTTCAGCCTTGTGCCTGGCAGAGTGCTGCAGATCGCGAGCTGGAGGAGGTGCTGCGCTGCGGGCTGCTGCCAGATAGGCCTGCGCATGATGAGCGCCCAGTGGGGCGCAGCAAGACCACGGGCAGCCAGGCAGGCAGCACGCCGGGTCAGGTCAAGCGCAAGGAGTTGGACGAGGTGGGCTGGGCATCAGCAGTGGGGTTGGCAGAAACAGGCCAGCAGGGAGGGTGGCAGGTGGTAATCGAGTGTTTTTGGCTGAGTCCATTGGGTGGCTCATGGGTGTGGGGCAGGAAGAGGTCTTGAGGCTGCTGGTGCGGCAATAGAGCAGATAGAGGCCTTGGCTGCCCCTACCCCTACCATTACCATTACCCCTGCCCTTACCCCTACCGCTACCTCTACACAGAGACTTGCCTAACTCCGGCCCCTGGCCCTGTACCTCTACCCTCACTTACCCCAAGGGCTAGGGTCAATGCCAGCAAGGTCCACAGCCGCAACTCTGAAGGCGGCTGCTGGACCTGGGCCGGCTGAGGCCTGCCTAGGACCCCTTCCAACCTAGCAGTGAGGGCAGGCGAGGGCAGGCAGGGGCGGTCCCAGCACCAGGGTGTGGCGGTGGCTGCAGGAGGAGCCATGCCCCATCTGCTATGAGGACATGGCGGGCCTGGCGCCTGAGTTCATGGTGTGGTGCCGCTACGGCTGCGGCAGCAATGTGCACGGCAAGTGCATGAAGTGAGTGGTGCTGGGAAGGGCGGGGTACGGGCAGCAGTGAGGATCAGGTGCGCAGTGCAGGGTGAGGACCGCGCTGGACTGACTGGGTGGCCATCAGGAGCTGCCCTGGCCCCAGCCTCTTGCGCAAGCCTGTCCCCCCTGCTGGCCTGCCCCTGCAGCATCTGGGCTGAGCACCAAACAAAGGCGCTGGGCAAGGAGCTGAGCTGCCCCCTGTGCCGTACAGCCTGGGGCGAGTTCAGCTGGAGGGCGCCGCCGCCACCACGCAAGAAGCTGGACGCAGCGCGGAAGCAGCTCCTCCAGGCCTGCGTGCACCTGGGCACTCGCTGTGCGGCCTGCAAGAAGGTGTGCAGCCTGGACGTCCATATTGACAGGCAGGCCGGGAGGACTGGTCAGCAGAAGGTCGGGCAGGTATTGACGCCTGCACAGGCGCTGCTGTCCTGACATGGGCCTGATGCCACCAGGGCTGCAGGCAAGCTGCCATGCACCAGGGGCAGGGCACGCCATGCACCCCCACAGGCCTTGCTGCTTGGCCGCCACCCCCCTGACACAGGCCCTGCTGCAGGTTTGACCCCCCAGGCTGACCCCCCTGGCCCTCACCCCTTGCCGCAGTCCCCCCTGGTGGGCCAGCGCTACCGCTGCCTCATCTGCCTGGACCTGGACCTGTGCACAGACTGCTTCCAGGGCGGCCACCACCCGCAGCATCCCTTTGCAGTGAAGGACAGCCCCAGCGCCAGCGCCCTGCCCGCCAGCCGCGACGCCTTTGCGCCCCTAATCACTCGCTTGGGCGCTGGCAGCAGGCCGGGGGGGGAGGCAGCAGCAGGGGGGGCTGGCAGCAGGCCCGGGCCAGTGCAGGTGGGGGAGGTGTTGGGGGGGGCACTAGGGCCAGGCGAGGAGCAGGGGGGGTGGGGCAGGCCAGGGGGTGCCGTGCAGCAGCAGGCCGGACCCCAGGCCACCCCCCATGGTTCTGGCGTCACTGGTGGGGCGGCCAGGAGCCACCTCAGACCCACTCACCAGCCACCCCCCTCAGCCCCCAGCTCCACTGCCCAGCCCCTTGCCTCTGAGCTGCAGCTTGGCGTGCAGGGGCAGAGCAGCTTGCACGGCTCAGCAGCAGCAGCACCCCCTCCGGCCCAGCAGGATGTCCCGCAACCCTTGGCCGGCAGAAGAAGCAGGCCGTCCCCCACAGCAGCCGCTGCAGCGGCAGCAGAGCTGCGTGCTGCGCAGGCTGCAGCGGCCATGGCTGTGCCGGCTGCAGTGGAGGAGGTAGGCGGGCCCCCACACGCCTGCATGGCCCCCGCATGGCGCCCCAGCAGCGGCACCAGCACTAACCCTGGACCCCTCCTGCCCCCTCCCACCCTCCCTGCCCCCTCCTCAGCCCCTGCTGCCGCTCAGTCCCTGGCTCAACCCCCTGCTCCCTGGCCCAGCAGCAGCCTGCCCAGCAGCCCCCAGGCTCGGGGTGCAGTCGCCTATGCAGGGCTGTGCAGGGGCCGGGGGGCTGGGCGGCAGCAGGGCCAGGGCCATGCGGCACACCCTGGTGCGCTGCTGAGGGCTGAGCTGGGGCTGAGGGGGCCGCAGGCTGCAGGGCTGCAGGCTCAGGGCGCAGCCCCAGGCACAGCAGCAGAGGGGTCAGGGAGCCAGCAGGGGCCACTCGTGCTCCTGGAAGGTCGCAGCTGCCAGCAGCACGCAGCCCGGGCAGTCCAGCACACAGCGGCTGCTGACCTTCTGGTTGGGGGGGGAGAGTGGGGGGGGGGCCTGCAGCCTCCTGTGCCCCGGCCAGGCCCCGGCAGGCGAGCTCGCGGCCCCCCCTGCCTGCTGCTGCCAGCCTTGGGTCCAGCTCGCACAAAGCAGCCCGCACCCCCTGGCGTCAGTGCGGCCCCTGACCTGGGCCTGCTGTGCCTGGCAGGGATGGCCTTGGGGGGGGGCGAGGGGGGGCGGGCGGGCCAGGCGGCCTGGGGGGTGGGCGTGGTGGGAGAGGTGCTCGGTGGCGGTGGCGGTCGCCTCGGCCTTCCCCCCCTTCCTTCAGGGCCAGGTCACGAGGGTGGCCAGGCCAGGGGGTCAGCAGGGAAGCGGCCCTGCAGGGCACGCAGTGAAGGCCGCCAGCGCCTGGCAGGGCTGGGCTGGGGGGGGCCACTGGCTGGGGCTGGGCACTGCCCGACTGTGGACCAGGCAGGCTGGGCGGCAAGGGGCGGGGAGATGGGAATCCCAGATGGGCGGGTTGAGTTGACAGTAGGGGGCTCATGTGGCATGGGGGTGCATGGGGGTGCCATTGCTGGGGGCCCCAGGCTAGGGCTGGGACTGGAAGTCAGGGGTGGTGCAGCAGCAGGAGCCCGGCAGGTGGAAGTGGGGCTGCCTGGTGCTGTTACTAGTGGCTGGGGCCCACCAGCCCAACACCAGCCGCCTCCCCTGCAGGGAATGCCTGCTGTCCCTGGCATCAGTCAGGGCTCCAGAGGGGGGCAGCAGCAGGAGGCAGTCCAGCTGGCTGCCCTTTGCTCAGGGGCTGGAGTGAGGCCGCGCTCTGCAGCCTGTGCTGGCGCCTGTGTGGGGGGCTCACGGGGCCAGGAGCAGGGTCCCGGTCCAGGTCAGCAGGGCCCGCTGCAGCCAGGGCACAGTGGGGGCAGAGGGCTGGAGGAGGGTCAGGGCAGCTGCCCGGAGTTGGGCGGTGGGCGCAGCAGGTGGAGTGCCCCGACAAGCAGCCTTGGGCCCGGTGGCAGCAAGCCAGGTGCAGGGGTGCCTGGCGCCACAGCCTCCTGGCCCTCCAGCCCTGGAGGAACGGGGGGTAGGCTGGCTGGCGCTGACCCTGCCCTGATGCCCGCTCTAGCACCCCCACCGCCTGCTGTGGGGCCAGAGGCGGTCCTTGCAAGGGAGGCATCCCAGACAGCCGGCAGCTCATGGTCAGCAGCAGGGCCTGGGCCTCCCCTGTATCACGCCCTAGGGCGTGCAGGCCATGCAGCCGGCAGCCAGGGCCATCAGGCCTGGAGCAGCCTGTATGACAACCCGGTGTTCAACTGCCGCATGTCAGTGGCCGCAGACTAGCATCAGGCCGCACTCTGTGTGCACCATGGTGCTACTCCTGGCGCCCATCCATGTGTTGGTGCTGGTTGGATGAAATGTGGTTGTGTTGTACAAGATATGTGTTTTAGGCTAGGCAGGTGGTTTGACCAAGGCCGCACATTCCATCAAGTACATGCAATGTGCGCATGGAACTGGGCGACGCGCTCCTGGCAGTATGCGCATAGATGTATACGCACGACTCAGCCATGACCCACCTCTTGTGCCTGCATTCCTCTGCACCCTCATGACCTAGCCTACAGTATGCGGTGCAAGCGACAGGGTACTCCGGGCCTGGCTAAGAAAGGGCTGCGTACCCGCCTGCCCATGACACAGCACGAGCTTGTGGTTCATTACTGTGCGCAAGGTCAGGGTTTCTTTCTCGCGTGACAGATCGAGCCCCTGGTGACCCTTATGCACCTTGCAGCTCAATTAGGAGATGTGGGTGCAGGGCAGGAAGAGCACTGAGGCAGGGTGGGTGTTCGGCATTGCGTAGCAGGACGACGTTGTGATGGAAAATGAACCTAGGGCGCATTCAGCAGCCATTCAGGCCAGTGTTGCCACGACGTTAACGATAGAGTGTGGTGCAATTGTGATGAGGTATGGGCTTCAATCCAGCCTAGGATCACATAGCCCATGATTGGATTCATACTCTCTTCCAAGCCGCCTCCTACCCTTCGCAAGGAAAGGCACAGACGCAGCCTAGGACCCCATTCAGGTCTGACAAATGCAAGCCAGGGACGATGTACGTGAAGTACACTAAACGATGCCTCGATACATTTCGCGATTCTTACAGCTTCAAACGCTTGTCATGTCTTCCCAAGTTTCAAACGCTTGTCATGTCTTCCCACATCAGCCATCATCCCACATCAGCCATCATCAGTTCCGAGCTGGCGGTGAAAGCGCTGGACAGTTACACTTCCATTTTTACGCTTTTCTTGGTTGCCGCGAATTTAAGTTTAAGTACGGAGGCATTTACTCCAGATACAGAGTTGACGCATTACCCAGTTTGGAGTGCAGCAGCAAACTAACAGCCGACCAGTCCCAAGCTTGCCTGCCACACGAATGGCCGACTTACTCGTCAAGAAGATTGCTTGCATCGGCGCTGGCTATGTGGGAGGCCCAACGATGGCGATGATTGTAAGTCGTAGCAGCTGCCAGCGATACGGGGTGTCCTCGGGCGGTACAAAGTTTACTCACGTAGCTGCAACCCACTTGCAGGCGCTGAACTGCCCGGAGATTGAGGTCGTAGTAGTTGACATGTGAGTTCAAGCAGACGGTAGTGAGTTAGCAGATCAGCAGCTGTCGCAGAGCTTCTTTAAGCCGCAACGCCGTACTTGCTTACGCAGCAACGAGGCGCGCATCAAGGCATGGAACAGCGACAAGCTGCCTATTTACGAGCCCGGCCTAGACGAGGTCGTCAAGGCAGCGAGGGGGCGCAACTTATTCTTTAGCACCGACACCAAGAAGCACGTCGGCGAGGCCGACGTTGTGTTCGTCAGGTGGGCTGCGTGCTCTTACCCTGATGTACTGCCAGACCTGTCCCCGGTGCCCACCTGCCTGCCTGCCGCAGCCCGCCTCACGTTGAGCCCAACTCCTGCCTATAATGCCTTCATCCTTCTCATCACTCAGCATGCCTGCTGTGCTGCAGCGTGAACACCCCCACCAAGACTACCGGCATTGGCGCTGGCCGGGCAGCTGACTTGACATACTGGGAGGGTGCAGCTCGCCTCATCGCATCCGTGTCCACTGGCAGCAAGATTGTGGTGGAGAAGTCCACAGTGCCAGTGAAGACTGCTGAGGCCATTGGCAAGGTATGGGGGTGCATGTATGTGGGGACCATTCACCAGACTGTGAGGCCTGACACCTCTGACGTGCTTTGATGTGCAGCCTCGCTGACATGACTTGCCCGACTGCTGACCCGCAGGTGCTGAAGCGCAACTGTTCCGCCCCTGGCGTCACCTTTGAGATCCTGTCCAACCCTGAGTTCCTGGCTGAGGGCACAGCCATTGAGGACCTGCGCAAGCCAGACAGGGTATGTCCTGCCACTTCATGGCTGCCTCGTTCACTGCAGGCTTATAGCAGCAAGGGTGCTTCAGCCTCATTGGGTTCCCCTTGTGTGCGCTCTGACCTGCAGGTGCTGATTGGTGGTGCCGAGACTGAGAGCGGGCGCAAGGCCATGGCTGCTCTGAAGTGGGTGTACGAGCATTGGATCCCCTCGGAGCGTGTGCTGCTGGCCAACCTGTGGTCCGCTGAGCTGGCCAAGCTGACTGCCAACGCTTTCCTGGCCCAGCGCATCAGCTCCATCAACGCCATCTCTGCGCTGTGCGAGGCCTCTGGTGCTGATGTGCAGCAGGTGCGCAGTCCTGCCACTGCCCTCCTATGACCCATGCCCTTGCCTGCTGCTGCTCCTGGGCCTGGCTGCACCACTCTGATGGCGCTGCCAAGTTTGCATGCACGCGCATCCAGTGGGCCCCCTGCCGCCACTGCAGGTGGCCCATGCCATCGGCACAGACAGCCGCATCGGACCCAAGTTCCTGAACGCCTCTGTAGGCTTTGGTGGCAGCTGCTTCCAGAAGGACATCCTGAACTTGTGCTATGTGTGCGAGACCCTGAACCTGAAGGAGGTGGCCGATTACTGGGCAGCTGTGGTCACCATGAACGACTACCAGAAGCAGAGGTGGGTGGGCATGCAGGCTAGCCCCTCCCTCACCGTGCTTGCTCGACTGCCTGTGAGCTGCTGGACTGGAGCTACACTTGGGCACCTGAGCTCATTGCATCAGTTGTGCACGTGTGGCTGCCGTGCGTGTGCAGGTTCGTTGAGCGAGTGCTGGGCGCCATGTTCAACACAGTGGCCAACAAGAAGATTGCAGTGATGGGCTTTGCCTTCAAGAAGGACACCGGCGACACTCGCGAGACACCCGCCATTGACGTGTGCAAGGGCCTGATCCGCGACGGGGCCAAGGTCAGCATCTTTGACCCACAGGTCACCAGCGACCAGGTGTTCCGCGACCTGTCCACCTCCAAGTTCGAGTGGGACAGGCCCGACTACTCCCGCTCACACACCCGCATCCTGGACAACGTCAAGGTGAGCGGCACCGTGTTGCTGCTACACAGCAGCCCCTGGACTTGACAGCGGAAGATGGGCAGGCAGGGATGAGGTGCTGCCCTGGACAATGCCTACACATGAGAGGCCCTGAACATGACAGGCAGCTTTGGCACCTGCTCACTGGCTTAAACACCAATACCTTGATGCTGCTCAGCCTGATGCTCGTCTGAACAGTGCCTGGGCCTCGTGGCGTGGCAGCAGGGGGTTCTCATTGCGCCACCCGCTGCTGCTGGCTGTGCAGGTGTGTTCCTCGCCCACTGAGGCCATGGAGGGGTCGCATGCCATCTGCGTGCTCACCGAGTGGGACGAGTTCAAGACCTACGACTACCAGGCTGTGTACGACAAGATGTGCAAGCCCGCCTTCGTGTTCGATGGCCGCAACATTCTGGACCACGACAAGCTGCGAGAGATTGGTTTCATTGTCTATGCCCTGGGCAAGCCACTGGACCCCTTCTTGCAGAAGAACTACTGAGCAGCGCAGCGCAAACTCCCAATGCTTGCACCATTCCATACCTTTGATCTGTTCACACTCAACACTTATTATGAATTCATGACATCCCGCTGCGTTCAGTCAGGCAGGCCGTTCAGGCAGCAGCTGCAGCTCAGGGCAGGAGTGGACGCCACGAGACAACATGCTTGACTTGTCCAGACTTGTACCATGTCGTGCATTGTGGCAATGGGTGAGTCTTGCAACCTGTAATCTATTTCCGTTTTGGCCCCTCGCCCCGAATGCCGCTATTCTTTGAACTTCTCAGTGGTGTCTTCCTCCATCTATGGAGATGGCAGGGCTAACCCTGGCGAATTGACTCAGCTTCCGTATGTCCATGGAATGAACATTGCCACTCACTTTTCAACATATCCAAAATTCCAGAATTATACAGAACAATAATGAGAACTTGCATGACTTCGTGTTGAGCCCATGTGCACCTCTGTTTGTGCACCTTGCTTTGAAGTGCGTTACAGAAAGTCCCGAACCCCTAGAGGGGGAGGGCGGCCTAGCAGCCTAACGGCTGACGGCTTAAGCGGTGTAAGCCACATCATCAACATATCCAATCTCGTGTTGCAAGCATCTTAAGCCGGCAGGCTTCTGTGCATTGTCCATCTCGTGGAGAGCGTCACAGAATGTGTAAGTTTGGAATGGGAAGGGCGGCTAACCAGCATTAAAACACAACCACGGGTTTGAGCGCTGTAAGCCATCATAAGCCCACAATGGAGAATGGTGATGGCCCAGCCCCTACGCGAAGAGAATGCTGAAGGGGGGAGTCTTGCGACACGGCTGCAGCAGTTTGAAGGTGGGGGAGGAGAGCAAGGCCTCGCAAGGGAGAAACAGCCCAATGGCCAGAGGTGGGGCGCCTGCCTGCTGCCCCCTGGCAAACCGTCCACACTTGCTGTATAATATGAGACTGAACTGGCGCAGCAGGCACAGCAGCAATGCAGCTCAGCCTGGTCACTGGTCGTGCAGGGGGCCGTCACAGTCCCCTGCCCGCTGCTCCCCCCCCACACACGGCCCAGCCGCCTGCACCAGCACCTTGTCCCCCGCCAGCTCCAGGGCCGTGATGGCTCCGGCCAGTAGGCCGCCCGGCCCTGTGGAGGAGCTGGGCACGGCCCCCGCCCCGCCCCGAACCTCCCCGACCCGCAGCACTGCCCAGCGGAACAGCGGCGGGCCCAGCAGCAGGTTGACCAGGATGATGGTCATCTGCACCCACCACACGGCAGGGCAGGGCAGGGGTGTGTGGAACATGGGCTGGGCTGCCTGCTGCTGCTGCTGCTGCTGCTGCTGCTACTGCTGGCAACAGTCGGCCCCTGCTCTTGTTCAGGTCCACCATGCTGTGCCTGCTGCCTGCCCTCCACCCTGCCTGCCCCCTGTGCCCCGCACCATGAAGGTCTGGAAGTGCGCGCCCCACTGCGGGAAGCGCGTCCCTGCCAGCCTGGCCAGGCCCATTGCCACTCCCGCCTGGGCAGCGTGGTGCAGGCGGAATGACACGGTCAGGCCGCTGAGCAAGCGCAGCACGCCTCCTGCCTCACCAGCTTTGCTGCAGCCTGCCACCCTGTCCAGTGCCTCGCACCCCTCTGGCCCCTACACACCCCACCTGGGCCCACCCCCTCAACCCCACCTGGGTCACCATGCTAGCCCAGAACAGGCGCCGGTGCTCAGCCAGCGTGCCGGTGCAGAAGCAGCCCAGCCAGGAGCCCAGGTAGATGGCTGCCAGGCGCACCGCCGCCACCACCAGGGCCGGCAGCAGCATGTCCGCCAGCGAGGACTGCAGCAGCACAGGAAGCCACCTGCCTGGCCTGACTGGCCTGCCCTGCTTGTCCGCCCTGCTTCCCTGCCCACCTGCATGCCTGGAGCCCGCCCCTGCCCCGCTGCTCCTCCACAGCCCACCCCACAGCCCACCCCGCACTGCAGCCTACCAGCTTCAAGGAGGCGCCGATGAGGCCAAAGAACGCGACGTTGCTGAGGGCCATGATGTGCGTGACGCAGCTGTGGAGCTCCTCGCGCTCCTTGTCAGCGCGCTCATGCCTGGTGCCCGCAGCACAGTGGGTGGGGGACAGGGGGGGAGGGTCAGGGGGCAGGCTCCCTGCTGGCAACCGTGCCTGGTCCGCTGCCAGCTGGCGCTCCCCCTGGCCCTGACTGCAGGGTGCAGGGTGCGGGGGACCTAGGGTCAGTCTGGGTGTGCATAGCAGCGGGGGGCTGAGGGTGCGTTCCTTAGAGGAGGGCGGGTGCACTCACCGCCTGTTGACCAGCACCATGCCCATGGTCACGCAGGCCAGCAGCGCCTCAGCCTCGAAGAAGTGCGCGGCCTGGAACACGGCCGAGCTGACCAGCAGCACAGCGGCCTGGCGCAACCTGCAGGCAGCAGCCCACGCAGGGTGAGGGGGGAGGAGGCCAGCAGTCAGGTGCGTCAGGCGGGGCGCAGGGTAGGGTGCCTCAGGCTGCAGGACTGCATAAGGGGCGGTTGGGGTGGCCGGCGCTGCCTTCACTGCCACCAGCAGCAGTGTCCGGCACAAGGAGGGGAGGGGGGGGCCAGCAGGACCTCTGCTGTCCCTCCCCTCCCCTGCTCCCCCCACTGCCCCGCCCCCCTCCTGGTACCGCGTGGGTTGATGCTCCTGAGCAGTGCTGCTGGGCAGCAGTCCAGGCCCCGGCTCCGTATGGGCCAGTGGCCGCCAGCGCAGCAGCAGGCTAAGCAGCAGCGCCCCTGCCAGCCCCAGCGCCATGGACAGCGCCACGGACAGCAGCGGCAGCAGCAGGGCCAGCAGGCTGAACCGTGCGTCTGGCTTGGCTGGGAGGATGACCTGCGGCCAGGGTGAGAGGGGCGCTGAGGAGGCTGTCTGATGGCAGGGGGGGGTCAGCCAGGCTGCTCTTCCGCGCCCTCGCCCTGCCTCTCTTGAGGCTGCTGCTGTCTCGGCTGAGGTGCCTGACCCTGCAGGTGGTGGTGGTGGTGGTGGTGGTGGTGGCCCTGGCCTCACCGTCCTGATCAGCTCCATGTTGAGCGCGAAAGCGCAGATGACCACCACGTCCTTCACCACCACCACGGCCATCACAAGGCTGCAGAAGGGGCCGCGCCCGTCAATGTCCTTCAGCACAGCTATCTATGGCAGGCAGGCAGGCAGGCAGGCAGGCAGGCAGGCAGGCAGGCAGGCAGGCAGGCAGGCAGGCAGGCAGGCAGGCAGGCAGGCAGGCAGGCAGGCAGGCAGGCAGGTCGGAGGGTAGGCAGGCAGGCAGGCAGGCAGGCAGGCAGGCAGGCAGGCAGGCAGGCAGGCAGGCAGGCAGGCAGGCAGGCAGGCAGGCAGGCAGGCAGGCAGGCAGGCAGGTCGGAGGGTAGGCAGGCAGGCAGGCAGGCAGGCAGGCAGGCAGGCAGGCAGGCAGGCAGGCAGGCAGGCAGGCAGGCAGGCAGGCAGGCAGGCAGGCAGGCAGGCAGGCAGGCAGGCAGGCAGGCAGGCAGGCAGGCAGGCAGGCAGGCAGGCAGGCAGGCAGGCAGGCAGGCAGGCAGGCAGGCAGGCAGGCAGGCAGGCAGGCAGGCAGGCAGGCAGGCAGGCAGGCAGGCAGGCAGGCAGGCAGGCAGGCAGGCAGGCAGGCAGGCAGGCAGGCAGGCAGGCAGGCAGGCAGGGAGGCAGGCAGGGAGGCAGGCAGGCAGGCAGGCAGGCAGGCAGGCAGGAGGGTAGGCAAAACTGCAACAGCCATCAAGCAGCAGTTTCACTGCAACAGGTGCTTCCATGTCTCTGGCATCGCTCCTGGCCCCCTGCTCCATCGCTGCCTCTACCTCTCCCGCCCACTTATTGCTGCCACTGCTGGGCACATCATGGTCCACATGGAGCTGGCAGCTGGGGGAATGGTTGAGGGGCTGTTCAGGCCCTTGAGATGGGGCATGGGAGGCTTGGCTTGCTGACATGCCCATGCCTGGCCAGGCGTGGCACAGCCCCCCCTGCTGCCGAGCCCGCACCGCTGAAGCTGGGGAGCGCGTCATCATCAGCGTGGCGCCAAGCGTGGCCACCGCCAGCAGATGAGGGCTGTCCATCTGGTGCAGCGAAGGCACGGCCAGGCCGAGCCAGTCCAGTGCGCCAAAGCACAAGACCCAGGACAAAAGGCATATGCCAGCAGTGATGCCCAGCACCTGGTGTGCACATTCAACGTCAAAGCATAGGTGTGAGGGCAGGGGATGGGGGGTGGCTGGAGCCGCTTGCTACTTATGCAAATGTGATTGGCAGGCCGCGGTTGAGCAGGGCTACGCGCCTGCTTGCGCGATCTGTGGAGGGAGGGCACATCGAGCTCCGCGCCCGCAGCAAGTCCAATGATGGAAAGGCACGCCCCTTCGATGATGTTTAAGTCCCGCACCGACTCGCTGCTAAGAATACCCAACAAGTAAGGACCGCACACGATGCCCGACAGCAGGTAGCCAGTGAGTTGAGGCAGCTTCAGGTAGCGCGCTGCGAGACCTGAGTAGTAGCTAAACGGTGCCAATATCGCTGCTACGCTGAACGCGAATATCACGTGTTGCAGCACCATTGCTTGACCTGCTCTACGCCCACCCCTGAGGGGCTACTTATCTACCCCATACTACGTGTTCTCTATGTCACGACGCCACTGGGCATATCTTCAGGAGATGGGGGGGCTGCTATGCGCAGACGTATGACATGCATGCATGAGATGTAGGGCTGCATGCTGTTTTGTATTGGTTTGAAACTGCGCAGTTTGCGTCGCCGTGCGCGCCAACCTCATTGGTGCAGTCATGCTTCTACGGTATGCCTGCGTGGGGAACGTGCTCAAATGCAAGGGACGCGATCACATGTGGGGTCTAGGTCGCTCGGTCGCATTGCGTTCGTTACACTACGTTACGGAGGCTGACGTACCCCCCACCACTCCGTACGAGCCCCCCCAGGTGATGCCGACGTACGTCGTCTACAAAAGGTGCGGGGTTCCGTCACATCAGCCGCCAGTGTCACATCAGTGTCACGTCAGCCACTGCTAAGCAGATCCCTTCCCTGCTTCCCCTGCCCTCTCTGCACAGGGGCATGGAGCTGCTGCACGACCCCTGGTTCAACAAGGGCACCGCCTTCCCCCTTAGTGAGCGGGACCGGCTGGGACTGCGGGGTCTGCTGCCGCCCCGGGGCCTGGCCCTGGAAACCCAGGCGAGGCGCAGGAGGGGCCGCTGGCAGCAAGAGGGGCCGGGCGGTGCTGCCGCAGGCCCAGGGGCAGCAGCAACTGCAGCGACAGCACGTGGCCAGCACCAGCTGTGTCCTGGACTTAGCTGCACTGGTGCTGGTAGGGGCGATGGCGGAGCCCAGCCTCGCGTGAGCTGAGCTGCCCCCGGGCTGTGTTGCGGCCGCGCAGGCGCAGCGCTTCATGGAGGAGTTTGCGCGGCCGCGGGAGCTCATTCCCCCTGAGGACGCCAAGCTGGGCGGCGTGACCAGTGACATGGCCCGCAGGTGGGGGCCAGTCAGCAGGCAGGCTGGCAGGCAGGCAGAGGGCGGGTGGGGCGCCCAGCAGCAGCCCTGTGGGTCAGAGCCGTGTTCAGCCCGGCCTGAGGGGGGCGTGAGGGAGGGCGGTGGCCAGCTGGCCGCCTGCTGGGCCCTGACTGCGACTGCAGGTGGAGTCTGCTGCAGCAGCTGCAGGACCGCAACGAGACCCTGTTCTTCAAGGTCCTGGTCGACAACTTCGTGGTGGGTAGGGCAGGGGGCAGGGCAGGGTGGGGCCTGGGCCCGAGTCTGCAGTAGCACCAGTGCTGCCTGGAGCAAACCCCTGAGGGCCGGGCCAGCAGCTGCTGGCCCATTCCCCCTCCCCTGGAGCAGGAGATGGCGCCCATTGTGTACACGCCCACTGTGGGCTGGGTGTGCGTCAACCACCACAAGCTGTACCGCCGCCCCCGGGGGATGTACTTCAGCGCTGCCGACAGAGGGGAGATGGTGAGCAGAGCCCACACTGGCCAGGGGGGAGGGCGGCAGCCAGCCTCTGCCCTGTGCCACAGGCAGCGTCAGCAGCGGGCTCCTAGGCGCCGTCAGCATCACCCCCGCTGCCCCTCCCCAGGGCACCCCCTGCACCAGCCCCCTGCACCAGCCCCCTGCACCAGCCCCCTGCACCAGCCCCAGCCTTCTGCCCTGTGTGCTGACAGCGGCGCCGCGCCTTGCCTCCCCCCTGCCCCTCAGGCCGCCATGGCGTACAACTGGCCGCATGATGACGTGGCAGCCATCGTGGTGACGGACGGCAGCCGCATCCTGGGCCTAGGGGACCTGGGCTGCAACGGCCTGGGCATCCCCATAGGTCAGGGCAGCCAGCGGGGGGGACAGCGGCAGCACATGGCAGTGGGCAGGCCGGCTTGACGGCGGGGCCAGTGGGGGCTGCAGGGGGGGGCCCTGCACCGCCCTCCTGCCCTAGGCCTCATGGAGCTTGAGGCGTGCTGCTGCTGCTGCTGCCAGGTGCTGCTGCCCGAGTGACCTGGCTGCCCTGCCCCACCCCTGCTGCCCTGCCCCTGCCGTCCCCCAGAGACCTGGTCCACAGACTGACCCCGCACCTGTGCTGCGCAGGCAAGCTGGACCTCTACTGTGCGGCAGCAGGTGGGCGCGAGCCAGCTGAGGGCTGAGCCACGGGGAGGCCTGGAGACCTGCCGGGGCGGGGGGGCTGTGAGCCGCAGGCTGCAGGGCCCTTCACTACCCCCCCCCCTGCACCCCTACCCCCCCCCCCTGCTCAGGCTGTCCCACCCCCTTGCCCCCCGGCCCTGCAGGCTTCTCCCCCTCCAAGGTGCTGCCCATCATGGTGGATGTGGGCACAGACAACGAGGAGCTGCGCAACCGACCCGCTGTGAGGCGGGGGCTGCTCCACAGCAGCTCACCCTGCACCCTGCACCCTTCACCCTCACCCTGCACCCTGCACCTAGGCACCTGGCTCCCACTGCACCCGCCATCCTGCCGGCTGCCTGGGCACTGCGCAGGTACCCCCGGGCTGCGCATGCCGCGCCTCAGGGGGCAGGCCTACTACGATGTCCTGGACGAGGGTGAGGGCCTCTCAGGCTGGTGGCAGGCGGCGCGGGAGAGGGTCATCCCCCTCCCCTCCCCTCCCCCTCCCCCTCCCCCCCCGCCCCGCCCCCTCCCCCGCCCCCTCCCCCTCCCCCTCCCCCTCCCCCTCCCCCTCCCCCTCCCCCCTCCCCCTCCCCCTCCCCCTCCCCTCCCCCGCCCCCTCCCCCTCCCCCTCCCCCGCCCCCTCCCCCCTCCCCTCCTCCCCCTCCCCCTCCCCCTCCCCCTCCCCCTCCCCCTCCCCCTCCCCCTCCCCCTCCCCCTCCCCCTCCCCCTCCCCCTCCCCCTCCCCCTCCCCCTCCCCCTCCCCCTCCCCCTCCCCCTCCCCCTCCCCCTCCCCCCTCCCCCTCCCCCTCCCCCTCCCCCTCCCCCTCCCCCTCCCCCCTCCCCCTCCCCCTCCCCCCTCCCCCTCCCCCTCCCCCTCCCCCTCCCCCTCCCCCTCCCCCTCCCCTCCCCCTCCCCCTCCCCCTCCCCCTCCCCCCTCCCCCTCCCCCCTCCCCCCTCCCCCTCCCCCTCCCCCCTCCCCCTCCCCCCTCCCCCTCCCCCTCCCCCTCCCCCTCCCCCTCCCCCCTCCCCCCTCCCCCTCCCCCTCCCCCTCCCCCTCCCCCCTCCCCCTCCCCCTCCTCCCCCTCCCCCTCCCCCTCCCACCTCCCCCTCCCCCCTCCCCCTCCCCCTCCCCCTCCCCCTCCCCCTCCCCCTCCCCCTCCCCCTCCCCCTCCCCCTCCCCCTCCCCCTCCCCCTCCCCCTCCCCCTCCCCCTCCCCCTCCCCCTCCCCCTCCCCCTCCCCCTCCCCCGTCCCCCTCCCCCCCCTCCCCCTCCCCCTCCCCCGCCCCCGACCCCGACCCCGACCCCGACCCCGACCCCGACAATGTGGTAATGTTGCACTGCCCCTGCCTGCAGTTTGTGGTGGCGGTGATGACTCGCTGGCCCAATGCCGTGTTGCAGTTTGAAGACTTCTCGATATCCCACGCCCTGACCCTGCTGAACAGATACCGGCAGTGAGGGGGCGGGCCGGGCAGACAGGGACCCCTGGGGCAGTAGGAGAGGGGAGCAAGGGGGCGCTGCAGGTCTGTCAGGGGCAGGTCTGCAGGACACTCAGCCGGCATTGCCCCCCCCCTGACCCCCCTGACCCCCCCCCTGCCCTCCAGGCACCACCTGGTGTTCAATGACGACATCCAGGGCACGGCGGCCACAGCGCTGGCCGGGCTGTATGGCGCCCTGCGGGTCATGGTGCGGGGGGGGTGAGGAGGGGGGCGGGAGGGGAGGGCAGACAGGGTGCGGCGCAGAGCAGGTGGCTGCGGCTGGGGTCGGGTCGGGTCGGGTCAGGTGGCCAGTGGTCGCTGACCTTGGGCCTGGCGCTGCTGGAGCTGTTCCCTCCCTCTGCTGCCACTGCCTGGAGGTCCCTACACAGTGACGTGCCTAACTTCTTTAACAATCGCAAAGATATGGCCTGAATGAAGCATGTTACTGTGTAGAGGTCGGTAAGGGGTGGGGGGTGGGGTGGGAGTCACGTCAGTCAGCAGCACGGCTAGTCAGGGGTGGCGTGATGTTGCCACGGAGCAGCAGGCGGCAGCTGGCAGTGCGGTGAGGGAGGGGCGCTGGCAGGGGTGGTCCAGCTTGCAGTGGGGGGCTGCGCCCATCAGCCCGCTGGTCAGGGTCCCTCACGCTGCCTGCAGCCCCCCCCAGTAGCGTCAGCCCCGGCTCCTGCAGGGTGTGCCCCCCCTTTTGCTGTGAGGGGGGGAGGGCCGGCCTGCCCCGCAGCGCTGTTGAGTCCTGGACCCTGTGGCTCAGCAGCGCAGCCCAGGGCCAGGGGGGTGTGTGGCAGGGGGTCAGGGGGGCGGCCCCCGCGCCCCCCCTGCCGCTCCAGGCTGACACAGGAGTGAGTGCAGGCTGGGGGTGGGCTGCCTTGGTGGGGCAAGGGGCTGCTGGTGGGGCCAGGGGGGGGCTGGGCTGCCTAAGGCCTGGTGGGGCAAGGAGGTCTCCAGCTGGGTCCAAGTCTGCTGCTGCTGCTGCTGCAATGCGTGTTGGCCCGCAGGGCAAGTCTGCGCGAGACCTTGCTGAGCAGCGTGTGGTGTGCGTGGGGGCGGGCAGTGCGGGCATGGGGGTGGTGCGCATGATCGCCGCAGGTGAGGGGCCACACTGCACTGTGTGACAGGGGCTGGGGAGCGGGGGGCATGGAGCTGCGGGGGCCTGGCCCGTGCCTTGCCCCACGCCTGACCACCGCAAGCCCCGGGTCAGGGTCAGTGTCAGGGTTGGGGTCAGGGTCAGTGTCAGGGTTAGCAGTCCTGCTCTCTCCTTGGCCGTCACAGCTGACTGCTCCCACTGCCCCTCACCAGCCATGACGCCCAACACGTTGCTCCATGAGGCTGTGTGGCGCAGCAGTGGGAATGCCAGGCCGCGCGACTGCCATGCGACTGCCATGGCCTGGTCATGGTGGTGACTGCTGCCTCTCGCTGCTGCGGCCAGGCATGGAGAAGGCGGGGTTGTCCACTGAGGCTGCAGCGCGCAAGTTCTGGGTCATTGACCACGGCGGCCTCATCACCAGGGTGCGCAGCAGCGGCAGAGGCAGCGGCAGGCCCCTGCACTGCACCCGCTCCCACTGGCCTGTCGCTGACCCCCTGACCCCCTGACCCCCTGCCCCCCCCCCGGACTGGACGCAGGCGCGGTGGGACACGCTGCCCAGCCACGTGCAACCCTTCGCCCGCATCGACAAGTCCAATGAGGGTCAGAGCTTGCTGGAGGTGGTCAGGCGGGTGAGCAGGGGCCCTGCGCCCCCCACACCCCCACTGCACCCGCCACCCTCACAGCCGGGCCTGCACACCGGGTATCCCGCCCCCCCCCCTCCCGCCCCCCCCCCACCCCCCGCCCCCCCGTGTTGCCCTGCCCTGCCCAGGTGAAGCCCACCATCCTGCTGGGCCTGGCGGGTGCTGGCCGGCTGTTCAGCGCCGAGGTGCTGGCCGCCATGGACGAGGGCTGCGCGCTGCTGGGGCAGCGGCCCATCATCTTCCCCATGAGCAACCCGCTGAGCAAGCAGGAGTGCACCAGCGAGGAGGCCGTGATGTGAGTGGGGCGAGGGTGAGGGGGGGCGGGGAGCAAGGGGAGGCCGCCTGCGGGCAGCCAAGCAGAGGCGGACCAGGCGGCAGTGCAGTGCAGTGGAGTGCCCTGGCAGTGCCCCCTCAGCCCCTCAGCCCCTCAGCCCCTCAGCCCCTCAGCCCCTCAGCCAGTTGCGCTGCTGCCCGCACGGCTCCAGGGCCACGCAGGGCCGCGTCATCTTCGCCTCTGGCAGCCCCCAGCCTGCTGTGGAGTACC
>JASKMD010000009.1:720059-787965 GCA_030144725.1 Haematococcus lacustris | reverse complement strand
GGGGGCCGCTGGGCGGCAGTCGACCTGGGCGTCATGTTTACGGTAGGGTGACGAGGGTGGTGGGGGGGGGCTGGGCTGGGGAAGCAGTGAGGGGAGGCAGGGCAGGGGCAGGGGGTAGGCAGGGGGGCAACGAGGGGTTAGGCAGCGGGCTGGCTGTGGGCTGGCTGCGGGCTGGCGACAAGCCGGAAGCAGGCTGGGGCAGGAGGGAGAGGGCAGGCAGGGAGAGGCAGGGGGCTGTGGGCAGGGGAAACGCTTTGGGCAGGGCAAGAACCTAGGGGCAGGTCAGGGAAGTTGGGGTGAGGCACCTCCACGCGGTGGCCCTGGACTTCGGTCGCACGGATTGGCTAAGCTGCCTCACCACCGCACCCAGCGGTATATAGATTGGGATGCAACGGGATAGCATTCCCAGGCCTGAACGGGCACCGCTTCGTCCAGCGGAATACAAATGAGATCCGGGTGCCGCACACAGCCGCTGCGGGTTATCGAGCTGTTGTGGAGTTGTTGGCGTCGGGGTTAGGGTTAGGGTTGGGTTAGGAGGGAGCAGAGCTACCTCAACGCGGGACGTTGGCTGACAGCTGAAGTTTGACTTTGGAGCTTGAACTTCAGCTTTTAGTGCGACACCCGACGGACAATGTGGAACTGCTCTCGTCAACGAGGAGAAGAGATAGGTCTAGCTGCCGAGTGCACTGGTCTTTGCTCCTCTCATGCCTCTTTGTTTGCCATGCTGCTAGCTGTGGTCTGTGGCTATAGCTAGGGCAGCTTGGTGGGGACATGTCCAGCCTGTGTCCAACGTTTGGAGGTGGGAGCAGGCCGCGCCACAGGCGGAAGCTCCTCCCTTAATGCACGCCGGTTTGTACCGGAGTAGTCTTCTTCTTAAGGGAAGTTGGCGCTTGGGGCCTTGCGGTCGCCTTGCAAACCAACCCACCAGAGTAGTATTTCTATGTCGTGAGGTGGGGTCGAACCCGCGACCTTCCACTCGTTGCGGAATCACCCAAGCTACCAACTGCACGACGGGGCGGGATTAGGAACTGGTGATGAGGACTTCAGTCATCAGGGGCGCACCCAGCCTTGCTCTCCCTGGCCCTGCCTGCCCCCTGCCTGCCCCTGCCTGCCCTGCTGCCCTCACCGCAGGGCATGCTTCCCTTACGGCTGCCCCTTAGCACCGCAACATTACAGTTGCACCTGGCATTGGCATGCCCCCCCTTGCTACTGCTGGTTTCCTGCTGCCACCTCCACCCCCCTGACCATCCTCCTCGCAGTAGCTGCTGTCATCCCCTACCCCCGGGCCCCCCCCCCCCCCGCGGGTGCTGCCACAGTGCAGGATGTGCCCTCACGGCAGGGCATGCTACCCTTGCGGCTGCTTCCTACACTACAACACTGCACTTGCACCTGACCCATGCCTGACCTTGGCATGCCCCCTTGCAACTGCTGCTTTTTTTTGCTGCCACCTCACCTTCCCCCCCTGAACATCCCCCCGCATTAGCTGCTGTCAGCCCCCTACCCCCGCCCCCCCCGCCCCCCCCCTGGGTGTTGCCGCAGTGCAGGATGTGCGGCTGCGGCGGCTAAGGGAGGAGGGTCTGGAGTACCAGCTGCTGGTGCCCGCCAGCGTGGTGCTGGCCACCGCCTCCCCCGCTGCCGACATGGTGGTCACACACAGTCCTGGGGCAGGGGCCAGCGAGCAGGGCCAGGACCAGGCAGAGGTGGTGACGGCATCGGCCATGTGAGTAACAGCAGCACACCACCCCCCTCCACACCCACACCACCTACATGGCTAATAAGAAGTTGCAGGCCCCCATACCCCACCAACCCTACCCTCTGGCACCCCTGGACCCCCTCCTTTCCTACACCCCCCCCACACACACACCACCCCCACGCACCACCTGCCTTCATGCCTACCTTTTGCCTGCTGGCCTGCCATTGCCTGATACTGCCTGCCCCGACTGGCCATGATCACAACAGTAGGGTGCAGGTGCAGGTGCAGGCAGTCTGGACCTGGGCACAGTCTCGGCACTGCTGCTGCTCCTGGGCAGTCTGGACAGGCAGGCGACTTGCTGCCGCTGTCACTTTTGCCGCTGCCACTTTTGCCGCCGCTGCCACAGCTGTTGCTGCTGCTGCCGCTGGCCCCGGGCGCAGGCTGCCCAGCGGAGACAAGTGGACGCTGAGAGTGTGGCGGCCACAGGGCCACTCACCCGCCTGGCGCACCCCCCTGCTGGCCGTGCTGCCGCTGGTCTGCCTGCTCATGGCTGGTATGTGACGTCACTCCCTCCCCCCCCAGCGCACCCCCCCCCAGCGCACCCCCCCCTTTGCTGCATGCTCCCACTGGCCTCCTCTCTGGATGAGCGTGCCTGGCACCACTCGTGCCCTCTGCAGCCATGCGAAACCCCTCCCCCTATCCCTGCCTGCCTGCCTCTGTCTGCCTCTGCCTCCCTGTCTCTACTGCCCGCTGAGCTGCCCTTGTAGCCAATGGCCCCCCCCCCCTCCCTCCCTCTCCTTGCCTGCCTCTACCTTCCCCCCTGCTCGTGACCACCCTCTCTGCTGTCTACAGAGAGGGGTGGTCGCCCCTGCTGCCCCTTGCTGACAGCCTGCTGCCGGCTGCTGCGCACCCCCTTGCCCCTGTGCCACCCCCCTGACCCCCACCCCCCTGACCCCCCTACCCCCCCTGCCCTCCTGTACCCCGTGCTGCCCCTGCGCCGTGTGCAGCTGAGCTGCTGGTGGTGCTGGTGGTGGGGTTGCGGCTGAGCCAGCTGGTGCAGGCCATGCTGCCGCCCCCCCGCTGCACGCTGCATGGCGGCTGGCCAGGAGTACGCCCAGGCCTTCGAGGCCGGTCACCATCCTGTTTGCGGTGAACCGAGGGGAGGGGGAAGGGGAGGGGGAGGGGGGAGGGGGAGGGGGAGGGGGAGGGGGAGGGGGAGGGCGAGGGGGAGGGGGAGGGGGGAGGGGGAGGGGGAGGGGGAGGGGGAGGGGGAGGGGGAGGGGGAGGGGGAGGGGGAGGGGGAGGGGGAGGGGGGAGGGGGAGGGGGAGGGGGAGGGGGAGGGGGAGGGGGAGGGGGAGGGGGAGGGGGAGGGGAAGGGGGGGGGGGAAGAGGAAGGACAGGGGACGGGGAAAGATAGGAAGTGGGAAAGTGGGCGGAGGGTTGTGGGAGAGGGGGGCATGGTCTGCTCCAGCACCAGCCCCTCTTCATGCACTTTGAGGCCTCCAGCCGCATCAGCTGCCACTGGGCAGACAGGGCGTAGGCTGCCATGATGCCGCCCCTCACCCTCTTTACCCCCCGAACAATCAGCTGTCCCCCTCAACTCCTCCACCATGACGGGGCACACCCTGTGCTTCCCAACCCCCTCACCTTCCTTGGCAGCTGCTGTGCTGGCCTGTGGTTCCCTGGCCGCAGGACATCTGCTCCTACACAGCCCTTAGCAGCCAACTGACACCGCGCCAGGTTGTGGCCCTGCTGGGGGGCCTGTACCAGCGCTTTGACGCGCTGTGTGAGCAGCATGGGGTGTTCAAGGTGGGCTGGGCTGCCTCAAACTCACCCCAACCTTAACCCTAACCCTAACCCTAACCCTAACCTTCACCGTGGGGCGGCGGCCGGGGCTTGCTTGTGGCTATGTGGAGGGCGGGCAGTGAGTGACTCGCTGCCCCCTGCGCCTTCAGAGCCTTAAGAGCCCTGACAGCACCCGGGGCAGCAGGGACAGAGTCAGTTGCGGTCAGCAAGACCTTCAGAGTGTCTAGCTGTAATTAAGTGAAGTGTGAGGCAGTTTGTTCTCTCTTGCTGTTTGGTCGGGTCCTTGATGCGTTGATGGCTCAAGTACTCCTGACCGTGGGTTAAGTTCAGGGTTAGGGGTAAAGGTTAGGGTGAAGGTTAGGGTGAAGGGTAGGGTAAGGGTTGGGGTTAGTGTGAGGCAGCCCAGCCCCCCACCTTGTACACACAGTACTCCTGACCGTGGGTGCGCTCCGGTCGAGTCCGCCTTCAACAAGGGCTGTGCTTGTCTTCAGGGTGCTCAGGGTGCTGCTGCGAGCCAGGCCTGGAGGGCGGCCAAACAAGCATCAGATCTGACCCTGACCTGGGCCTGCCTGCCCCCTGCTGTCCCCTGCCGCCCCCTGCCGCACTTTGCAGCCTTCTTCAGGGGCGTGTGCTGTCTCCAAGCGCTGTGCTGTCTGTTATCTAGGGCGTTGCTGTCTTTAGAGCTCACTCCAGTAAGCCAATGCTGACGCGCGCAGCCCTGGCCCCGTGCAGGTGGAGATCGTGGGCGACTGCTGGATGGCTGCCAGCGGCGCGTTCCCCGCCTGTCCGCCCCGGGAGGCCGCGCTGCGGGCGGCCCGGCTGGCGCGCGACATGGTGCGGGAGGCGCGCGAGTTTGCAGCGGAGGGCGTGGCGCCGCGTGCAGATCCGAGGTGTGCGAGACAAGGCGGGCGGCGTTGCGGGCCAGGGGCATTTCGGGGTCGCCGGGGGCCAAGGCGGAGCCTCGCAGTCGCATTGAGCGGGGAGGGGCGTGAGGGGCGGGCAACTGGGCGTGAGGGCAGAGAGCGGAGAGTGGTGAAATGCAGCGTCTGCCGCGGGGAGAGCATGAGGCAGTGGGGCGGCAACACGGCGGCGGCCCCCGGCAACCTGCTTGTTTTTTAATGCCTGCCTCACCTGCTGCTGCTGCTGCCGGTGCTGTTGCTGGTGCAGTGGGTCTGGCCTCTGGTCCTGTGTTTGCCAGCGTGATCAGCCACAAGATGCCGCACGTGACCTCTATTAGGGGACACCACCAATGTGGCAGCACGCATGGAGTCATCATGCGAGCCAATGCACATCCATGTGAGTGTCATGCCCCACCTGCCACCCAGCCAACCTGCACCCAGCCCTGCTCCCCCCCGCCCTCCTGCCCTGCCCAGCCTGCGTAGCCAAATAGATAGTCAGACCGTTTTGCGCGCAAACGTTATGGCCCGTTTTGTGCACAAACGTCCTGAAAACATTAGTCGCCTAGTCTTGTGCAAGACCAGTTCGACCGCTATCTTCAAGATAGGCCTGCTATTGTATGCAACTGAGGAGGTCTGGAGGTGGTTGCAAGCTGGCCCAGGAATTCGGCAGGAAGTTAGCACACTACAGATCTATGACATTTTTGCCCTGCCTGCCCTAACCTTCACCGCCCCCCCTGCCCCCCTGCCCTGTCCCGCTTGCCGGGCCCTGCCAGGTGGCAGAGTCCACGGTGGCGCTGCTGCGCTCCCCCCCCCTCCCCCACCAGCCCCAGCCCCTGCCCCAGCCCCCCCCCCTGACCTTGCGCATCAGGACGCTTCCCTCCCTGGCCTGCCCCCCCGCCAGCCCCCCCCCTGATGCCAGCAGGGCGCCTAGTCAGCACTGCTACACTTCACCATTGTTCTCTGCCACTGGGCCTGACGGCCAGCGCCAGTGTGCGTCTGACCCCCTCAGGCGCCCCTGGCAGCCAGCCAGAATGGCGGCAGTCACAGCGCCCTGGGCGTGGGAGAGGGCAGCCGGTGGGGTGACGGCCAGGGGGGGGGGCAGTGGCGTGGAGGTGGCTGACCCCCTGACCGGCGGTTGCCTGCGCCTGCTGCCCAGGGGGCTGCAGCACATCAAGGGCAAGGGGGTGAGTGAGAGGCTAGGGGGCGGCAGGCACACTGGCGGCAGGCGAGGCTGCCTGAGGTGGTGGTGGGGGGGGGGGGGTCACTCCCTGCTGCTGCTTCTGCTGCTGCTGCTGCTCATTGTTTCCTGCTGGCCTGCCCTGTGCAGGCGGATGGCCACCTATTGGCTGTCCCCAGAGTTGCCAACCCAACAGGGGGAGGAGGAAAGGGGCGGCAGGAGCAGGGGATAGGCCGGGCTGCTGCAAGCTCGCTTGACTGAGGGTCATGGGTGAGGGCCGGGTGAGGGGGCAGGGGACGCTGGGCACCAGCTGCAATTCGATGATGATGTGGGGTGGGCTGTACAGGGTCAAAGTGCAGGGTAGGTGCCGGGGGGGCCCTGCCAAGCAGTTGGCCCCCCCCCTCCCCCCTCCCCCCCGTGGCGTTGCCAAGGGGTGCCCACGCCATGCGCCATGCGCCATGCGCCATGTCATGTGATGTCATGTCAAGCATTTAAGGCCTGGCAGGGGTCAATGCCAAGAGGGCAGGTCCAGGTCACGTATACAGGTCAAGGTGATGAACAACAGGATTACGACAAGGAAAACGAGGGAAGAGGTTAAGCTCGCCCAGGTGCTGTGTGTGCCCAATGTCTTCCCCTTGCACAACCCATCATCGAATACTACCCCCCTGTCACTGTAGCATTAGGGTTGAGGGCAATGTTTGTGTGTCGTCATACAAACATTGCCCTCATCATCCATCATCCTTGCCATCACATGGCGCACAACACCAGGCGGGGCTCAGGCCTGCAATACGGCCTGCAATGCGGCCCAGGCCAGGCCAGGCCAGACCAATGCATGCTCTGAGGCATGCAACACATCTGCATGCCATGCTTGCTGGCGGGTCCCTGTCTGCTGCCGAGTGTGTCAGAACCAGGCTCACCCGCATGGAGGTCTGGGTTGAGCAGCGCTGCGCAGGCCAAGCATTAAAGCGCACAAGGGCTCCTGGGGGCCTGGCTTGGGCGCAGTGGGCCTGGCTTGGCGGGGTTATGCATGGTGGTTGGTGGTTGCAATGCTGGTTGTGGTGGTTGTAGTGGTTGACAAGATTGGGCACCAGGAGGCTTCTGGGCACCTGGTCCTGGCTGTAGGGGTTGGGGTCCTGCGGTGGGAAGCATTGCATGTGCGCCTGCAACAGGGCTGTAGCTGAGCGAGATGATTGGTTTCGTAAATATGCAGCTAGAGGCATGTTGGAGAGCTTTGCACGCCAAGGTCCCTGCGTATGCACTTGAGTGAACCTGGTTGGGGTATGAACAACAGTCTAAACAAGGCAAGTTTATGTTGGGCAGGTTAGTGGTTGGTAGGTAGGTAGCTTGTTATGAAGGTAGGTAGCTTCAAAAAACTGGTTTGTGGCTCCGGCAGCGCAAATCCATGCAGGTTCCGTGTTAGGATGCAGGATCCAAGCATTGTGGTCAAGTATAGGCCATCACTACTTGCTTTGTCACTTGAACTCATTCGTAAACATGACCCTGCAATACCATCCAATTGCTAATGTGGTAAGGCCCATGTCTTCGATTGGTCCCTCCTAGTCTGCACGCATGGTCCCTCCGTTTGCACTTGGGTGAGCCAGATTCTGAACAAAGCCCTGTTTGGGTCAGAAGGCTTGGCCTTGTAACCTATTGCGTAGGCGTGAGTGCGTAGTTGAGAGTGCTTGCTCACACACCATAGCCACCTGGGTATAACTGTGACTGAAATTGATATACTAGGTAGCTCTACAACCAGACTCGCTGTTGCTCGATGAGAGTACCCTGCGACTATATACGCATGCGGCTCCCTTGCAAAGACTGCCACATCGATGTCACGTGCATATGAGGCTATACGTGTGGCGCGATGTCATCTCATGAGCTCCTATCCTCAGGTTAGAGGAAGTGAGTAACTAAATAACAGTTTTTACTATTTACAAGATACCGGTATTTGCAAGAGACCTTGTCTAACCTGATTAATAACCGTTACAAGCAAGCACACAACATGGTGTTAGTGTCGGTTGACACCGCCCAGCGGCCAGCCTGGTGAGGCCCCTTCAAATTAGTAGCTTGAACATCTCGTACATGACCTTGTCCTGGTACATGGCATGACATGGCATGCGATTGTGCTAACCACCTGGACATGAGGAACCCGCGGTGTCACGGGTCGCTGCCCCATTCTCCACACTCCGAGCTACACCCAACCCTTGCCTGCCCTCCAGCTCAACTACCCTGTCCAACATGGAACAGGGTGTTGATTGTGCGCAACCTCACTCGGCTACAATTCAGCTGTAGCGTCCGCGTCCCCTTCAGCCCTGGCCCCTGGTGCAGCACCTGGCTAGGGGCAAAGCGGCAGTGGAGCTAGCAGACCACCTACTTACAGGAGACCACCTACTTACAGGAGCTGTGCAGACCTCACGAGCCCACCCCCTCTGGCCCAGCTGCGTTGTGCTCTGCCTCCTGTGCTGCCCCCCCCCTGCCCCTGCCCCTGGCCCTGGCCCTGCCCCTGCCCCTGGCCCTGCCCCTGGCCCTTGTGTCAGCCTCAGCATGAGTGTCCCCCCTGGCTGCAGCACCAGCCCTAGGCCATCTGTCTGTCAGTCCTCCCCTTGGCCCCCCTTGCCTATCAGTCCTCACCCCCTTGCCCCCCCCCAGCCCCCCTTTGCCCCCCCTCACCCCCCCTTGCTGCAACACCGGATGCAGGCACACCCCTCACCCTGCCACTGCCACCCCCCCGCTCCAGACCTGACTTCCCCAGCCTGGGTCGTACACCCTTTACGCAGCAAGGGTGCAAGTCCCGACCAAGCCTTGCTCCACTGACCTGCACCCTAGGCAAGGGCCAGGGTCAGCCTGGGGTGGCAAGCTGACCAGCCCCCCCCCACCTCCACCAGGTCCAGGCAGTCAGGTGACAGTCAGGGTGGTCCAGGCAGCATCAACACTCTAAAAGGATGGCAGCTGAGCTGGTGCTGTCTAGGCAGTGAGGGGCGCAGACCAGGAGTGACAGGGGTGTAACAGGGGTGTGACAGGGGTGTGACAGGGGTGTGACAGGGCACTGGCAGGGTCTAGGCAGTCAGTGGCGGCACAAGCTGCCCCCAATGCATCATCCCTAACCACCCTAACCATAGCCCTAACCCCTGGCCCCAGCCGCTTACATCCGCCTGAGGTCGCCCCTACCGCTAGCCAGGGAGGGGGCTACTGCTCGACATGCTTGGCCCAGCCCAGCTGCCCGGGCACATGCCAGCAGCCCCCCAGCAGCTGAGGGGAGGAGGCAGCAGCCTGGCATGGCTGCAGGCCACCCTGCCTGGCAGCCCCTTGCTGCTCAACAGTGGGCAGTGAGGCAGTGGAGCCAGGACACCGAATGTGCTGCAAAAGGGAAGGGAGCCCTTCCTGCCCACCCTGCCCCTCCTCCTGCTGCTGACTTGACCCAGACTGCACGCAGCCTGGCTCCTGGGGGGGTGCTAGGGGTCCCCCCTGGGCGCTGCGGCGGCCAGGCGGCCAGCTGGCTGGGTGAGAGGTGTACACAGAGCTGAGGTCCAGCGGCAGCAGCAGCTGGGGACCCGAGGCCTGGCCTGCTGGCGGTGTGGGCCTGGGCCCCAGCCCGCCCTCTCCCCTCACGCCTAACGACTGCCAGGGCTGGGCAGCAGGCTGACAGGGCGCTGGGGGGGCTGCAGCTGCCGGCCAGCCTGCCTCCTGCCTGGCGCTATGCACTGGGGGTCCAGGGGCCAGGGCAGCTGCGGGCAGGATGGGCAGCAGCAGGGCGAGGGGGCCTGCCGCACCTAGCCCCCCCCCCCCCTGGCCCCCCCCCACCCCCCCTGACCCTGCTGGCCTGCACCCCTCCATCCCTGCCTCAAGCCGACTGCTGTTGCCAACTGCATCAACCACCTGCTGTGTGTTGCTGCTGCTGGTGCTGGCGTTGAGGTGGTGAGCTGGCTGCTGCTGTGCACTGGCAGGAGGGGCGCTGCTGACCTGCCGCTGGCCTTGCATGTGTGGCGCTGGCGCTGGTCCAGGCATGGCCAGTCCAGCAGGCGTGCACACGCAGCAGCTGTCCTGCAGGCTGGTGAGCTGCGTGCGCCCCCCCTCCCTGCAGGCAGGCAGCCTCTGCTGCGCGCCTGGTGGCTGCCAGGACCCTGCCAGGCCAGCACCAGGCGCAGCCTGCAGCCATAGCCGGCCCAGGTCCACCTCTGGCCTGACCCCCCCAGGCGTCCCTGCTGCCTCAGCCTGACTTGGCAACTGACTGGCCAGTGCTGGGCAGGGGGGGGGCCTGCTGCTCTGTATGAGCAGCCCTGACCCCTTCCTCCTCCCCCCCTGCTGCTCCTGCTGCTGGCCTGGCCATGCTGCGTACCCCCCCCCCTGGCCAGGACCCAGGTGCAGCCCTGCTGCCGGGCCTGCCTGCCAGCAGCTGGCACACCCAGCTACCTGACAGTTGGGGGGAGCGGGGGTGGGGGTGGCAGCAGGCGTGGAGCCACAGGCTGGTGTCGGCCCCCCCCCCCTGCAGCCCCCACCCCCCCTCTGCAGCCTCTGCCACAGGCCCTGGCTGGGCGCCCCGACCCGCAATGCTGAACACCCCCCGCCCCCCCTGCTGCTGCCCCCCCTGCTGCTGCCCCCCTGGCAAGCTGTGACCCCCCAGACCCGGCAGCCCCTCCAGGGGGGAGAGTCGCTCCGTGCTGTCAGGCGCAGTGGCAGCTGCTGCCCCCTGAGGCCCGGCGGCAGCAGGTGGGGGGAGGCGTGTGCTGCCGCCTGGCAGCTGCCCCGAGGCTTCCCCCTCCTCCCCATGACACAGGGAGCTGGCCCCAGTGGAGCTGGGGGGGGCGGCGGCGTACCCATTCACATGCCTGGGCAGCCAGCAGGCAAGCCATGGAACAGGCACAGGTGAGCAGGGCAGCAGCAATGGGGGAGGTGGCGGCGAGCAGGGCAGGGCCAGGTGTAGGGGCGGCAGCAAACACGGGGCGGGGGGCAGCAGGGGAGAGGGGGTGGGAGGGCAGGTGGGAGCAAAGGCAGCGCGCGGAGTGAGTGAAGAAAGATCAGGGAAAGCTGGGTGTGAGAGCATGACATCAGGGACTGGGCTCACTCAAGGGCAGGAGGCAACAGGGGGGTAACCAGGGCAAGAGGGCAACAGAGCGACAGCAGAGTGGGGGCAATGGTGGGGCAAGATGTGCATGAGGAGGCTGCAGGGAGGAGCAGGGCATGGGGGGCGGGCAGCAGGGCCTGGCCTGCACTAGCCAGCAGCCGCCACAGGTCCTTCCGCCCCCCCTCCCAGCTGTAGCTCAGTGCCCCCCTGCCGCCCCCTCAGGCCTGGCCGCCTGCTCAAGGCCCTGGCATTACCCTGGCCGCTGTTCACCAACACACCAGCCTCTCGCCAGCAGCTGCTGCGCCACAGACCCCCCTCCTCCTTCACCTCCTCCTCCGCCTCCTCCTCCTCCTCCCTCCCCCGCCCCCACCGCCATGTAGCGTTGCTGCATCAGCCCCTGGCTCAGCGCGCCCGCCTGGCTGCCATCCTGGCTGGCCCTGCCGCTGCCCCGGCCTCCAGCAGCGCCCCAGGGCCTGCCTGCAGCACTGAGGCAGGAGGTGAGGCCCAGACCCAGACCTGAGCCGAGGGAGCCCAGGCCGGGGAAGCAGCGCGTGCTGTTGACCCGCCTGCCCCCCTCCCCCTCCCCCCCCCCTGAGAACAGCTTGAGGGCTGCTGCTGCCTGCAGGGAGTCGTACACGGGCCACAGCACCAGCAGCAGCGACAGCGTGGTGATGGCTGAGGTGAAGGCCAGCACGTGGCCCAGGCGCAGCAGCTCGAAGCCCAGGTGCAGGGGGGGCAGCAGCACGGTGGCGCCGCGGCAGGCCAGGCTGAGGGCCAGGCTGGAGGACAGCAGCACCTGCACACAGCGGAGGGCAGGCGGGGCCAGGGGGCGCTTGGGGGGCAGCAGCAGCCTGGGCGGGGGGGGCTGGTCAGGCTGCCGGCGGGTGTCAGGAGCAGTGTGCAGGAGCAGGCCTAGACTGCCTGAACCCCTGGCTGACCCCTTGCCTGTACCCCGGGCAGGAGCAGCAGTCATGGCCATCAACCCTCCAGAAGGATGGCAGCTGAGCTGGCGCTGTCTGGGCAGTGAGGGGGGCAGGTCAGGGCTGGGGCAGCCATTGCGGTTGCGCAGGGCTGCTGGAGAGAGGGCGGCAATGCATGAGGGTGTGACTGGAGCAGGAGGAGGACAGGGGTGGGACAGGGGTGTGACAGGAGGGGTGTGACAGGGGTGTGACAGGGGTGTGACAGGGCACTGGCCGTGAGACGCAGGCCAGCCAGGCTCTGTTGCACCGCTGCAGCAGGCTCACCCCTACAAAGCAATATCAGCCAGAACTGCCCGCCCTGCTCTGCCCCACCAATGCAAGCGCAGCCACACCTGACCTCCATTCCCCAGCCCCCCTGCCCCTATCGTGCAGCCCCCTTAGCCAGGCATGGTGTTCAAGCCACCCTCTCTCCCCCCCCCCCTCCCCCTTTCCCCTCCCCTCCTCACCCCCCTTCCTGCTACCCTCCCTCCCTACCTACCCCCTTTCCCCTCCCTCCTTTTTCCCCTGCCCCACCCACACCACCCACCCGCACCTGCAGCAGGCGCACGCGAGCCACCAGGCGCCTGGAGATCGCAGCCCGCAGTATGCGGCGCGTGACCAGCCACAGCGCCAGCAGGAAGGCGGTGCAGAAGGCTGCGCTGATGAGGGTGGACAGCAGCGGGAACACACACAGCGCGCAGCTGGAGGGGGAGGCGGCCGCCAGGCAGGGCTGCAGGGCAGGGCAGGGCGGCCCGGGCCGGGTTATGGAGCAAGCCATAGAGGAGATGGAGCGGAGGCCAGCAGCAGAGAAGGCAGGGGCGGGGTGCTGGCGCGTCAGGGTAGGGAAGGAGGCTAGCGACCGCCAACCTTCCCTCCTCCCCTGCTCTGCACCCGGATGCGCAGCCAAGCACCACCTACCTGTCATGGGCCAGGTGAAGCCACCCCAGGCCTTCTGCCCACACCACCCCCTAGCCCTGCTCCCGCTGCCTCATCTGCCGCTGCCCCTGGCACCTGGGCGTGTCCATCCGCCTGCCCCTGTCGCCGCTGCGCACCTGCTGCGAGTCATACGGCGCAAACATGACCCGGATCAGCGGGACCGTGTAGTCCAGGTCAATGATGCGCGTGAACAGCGCACACACCAGCTGTGCCGTGCAGCAGGGCAACGTGAAGCCCAGCGCGAAGAACACAATGTTGAAGTTGGGGTGCCGGCCTTGCAGCGTGGGGGGCTCCACAGCCCCGACTGCACTAGGGGCTGGTGGGGAGGTGAGGGCGGTGTGGGCGGCAGCCACCAGGCTGCTCTGCGTGCTGCTGCTGCTGGAGTGGGTAGGGTGCAGGGCAGGGCCAGGGCGGGAGGTGTAGGGTGCAGTCACCAGGGGCACGCTGACGCTGCTGGTTTGAACGTGCAAGCCGATGGGAGCGGGGCTCAAGGGGTAGGGAGGGAGGCGCGCCTAGGCCAAGCAGGCAGCAGCCAACACAGCCAATGCTTAAAGTCTGGCAGCTGCGGCAGCTTGTTCAACATGAGCTGGCCTAGGCAGGGTGTTGGCGGCTGCACAGCAGCACTGAGTCACTGGCTGTGTGATCATTGGAGCGAGTAGTCTTACCTACCTGCAGGCTGTACATACATGCGAAAAGAGCTAGGAGCAGGATTGACGGCTCAAGCAACCCGTATTCGACTGCAAGATACACCCGACACAGCGCAGCGGGGTACCAGCCGCCAGGAATTACAACAGAGTACGGGCCCCAAAGGACCTGCATGCAGGTCATGCCTGTTGAATTGACATCCGGTGAAGCGCCAATGCTGACAGACGGATCAGCGTGCCTGTAGGCGAAGAATCTGCGCAGCTCCATAGGCTGCAGCCAGCAGCTGGAAGCACAAGCGCGCACGCCAGAGGAATGTAAACACAGCTGGACCTGCTTTGCCTTTGCAATAGCCATATATAGCGACATACACGCCCCCCGCAAGTGACGCGACAGTCAGAGCTCCTGACAATCCTACGACTACCCAATCTATGCTGTTGCTGCTAACACCCATATGCTCTCTTCTGACTCCAGGTTATTGAGGCGCTGGGCTCAAAACATGAGCACCAAACGAAGGCATGCAAGTCTCCCCAAACTAAGCACTACCCTACTAGCGCCTTCCCTACATTTTATTGCTTGATGTCTGGGCTCTTACCAAGTGCCCTTACCTCAAGCCCTCTCGATCTGGTTCGCTGCATTGCTGCAGCCATGAGAAAAACGTTGGCAGCTGGGGACTGCTAATAGTCTTATATTGTAGTAATAGTAGAGTATGGCAGTGATACGAGGAAGTCGTGAGCAGCAGGAAGTCAGCTAGGCCTGTTTGCAGCAGCATGCAAGCCCATGTGCAAAGTCAACATCGCACTGCACCATACACTGCATCGTTGAAGCGCAATGGCCCTGATGATGCGCAACAGTGTGCGACCCTTCGCCTCCTGCAGGGCTGCTGCTCGCCCTAGCTCCGTAGTTCGCCCTGTAGTATGCCAGGCTCAGGCTGCAGATGTTGCAGAGCCCGAAGCTAAGAAAACCCCCCGCTACCATGCGTCTCCGCTCACGACCGCTGCCCCATCCACATACGCCATTGTGGAGGTCGGAGGCACTCAGCTGTTTCTGGAGCCTGGCAAATGGTACAACGTCAACAGGCTGAAGGCTGATGTCGGCGCCAAGATTAAGTTTGGGCGAGTTTTGGCTTTGAAGCATGAGGGCAAGCTTTCAGTCGGCACGCCATACTTGGAGACTGTAAATGTGGAGGCGGAGGTCATCCAGGAGCTCCGTGGGCCCAAGATTATCGTCTACAAGATGCGACCCAAGAAGCACTACCGACGCAAGCAGGGACACAGGCAAGCTGCATTTCCTCAGCTCTATCGTGACCTTTCCCTCGTCAACTTACCAGTTTGTTGTGCGTGTCCGCAGGCAAGATTTGTCCAAGTTCATGGTAACCTCCATCAGCCCTGCCTAACCTCCTTCCTATGCAGCCAATGATTCAATCAGCTTCTTGCCTTGTGGGGTACCGCTGGCTTGTACCAGCTGCTCTTTGCTGCCTTGCGAAGGCTCTGCATAAAATGCAGATCATTGCAGACTCAGGCCCATCAGCTGCTGTGCAGCCTAGTGGGACAGGCACAGACACGCTGACTTCATACTGGCCAGGGCTGTTGCCAGTGGCATAGCTGGAGACTGCCTATCCAAGATGGCACAGCTGGTGTGCCAGTGCCTGGAGGACTGCTATGACCAGCTCAGTTCCAGCTTCTGCCAGCCGCACTCCCCAGCATACCCTGAACAACCTGGCGGTGGCGTCTGGAGGCAGTGCCTAGTCCCAGCATGCAGGGTGCAGGGAGTTTGCAGCACAACAGAGGGCTGCAGACAGCCTGCGCCCTCCTTGTCTGATGTGCCTCAGCCCTGCCCTTGGTGACGTGTCCAGTAACGCGCAATGCCATGGCCAGCAGCTGCCTGTTGGGCTGTGTTTGAGACAGCTTGCAGTGTACGTGGCTGGCCTGTGTCGCTGGATGGCTGACTGGTTGCTGCTGCTGCTGCAAGGTTATGTGTTGCTATAGCCCCTTGCTGTGCTGTGCTGTAACCACACCCTGGGCTTGAAAACCGCCAACGAAGCTGGTGGCCTCAGCGATCCTTGTACTGTATTGTTCAAAACTTATTTGTACACATACGCTTGGAAAACTACACACTTGATGGCGCCCACGTTGAGGTGAACTCCTGGGTTGTGGAGTGCAGTTACTTCGATGATGCCTGCCAGAGCTCTATGGAACGATGGTTACCATCACTGTAGTGATGTATGTAGGCAGCCGTTACGCTGCTTCACCTCACCAGCCGAGGCTGCTCTCAACTAGAACTGGTTGCCATCCCTCCTGAAAATACAGCCCATCTGGGGTGCACCTTGTTACACTTCTGCAGTGTGGCGTCCGAATGAAAAGGTAGGCAGCAACCACACCACCACCATGGGTCAGAGGGATGCAATGCGATGGTGTACAGAACGCATGTGCTTCGGAGCCAACTCGATCACGGGGGTTTAACGGCGCGCACACCCAGGCGGCGGCTACGTCAGCCAACTCTATCCAGGGCGCAACACGTCTACATCTCGCAGGCCCTTTGGCAACCAGCTGCCGCAGTCCAACTGCTCGAAAACCGCCCTCGTGGCGCCCTGCTACGCCCTGTGCAAGCACCTCTGCACGTTGCCCTCCCATACCGCTACCCTACCCCTCCTCCCTGCTCTCTCTCACAGCTGGTTTTCGTCCAATCCACCACGCTCCACCATCTCACCCCTCGCACTAACCACTCGTCCAAGCGCTGCCTCGGGCATGGCACGCAGTGCTGGGGTCATCCACCTCACGCCCTGCTCCGTGTTCTAGTGACCTGGCCGGCATTACCCCATGACATGTGCACACAGTGCCCGGAAGAACACTGACACCTGAGCAACAACCCAACTAACCTCTCTCCAAGGTGCTCCTAATGGGAGTATAACCCTGGACCTCCCGTGCTATGCACCCCACCCCACCCCACCCCACCCCCCACCCCACCCCCACCCCACCTCTAAACCCCATTGCAAGCCCTTCTGGCCCTGCAGCAGCTGTCATTCCTTACCCTCACCACGCCCTCTCTGACACAGCAGCTGCCTGGAACCTGCCCCTCAGCTCACATGCATCTGACAGCTCTGGCATGTGCCCGAGCCTCCTTAGGGTTTATCATGGGGTCACATAGGCACTCAAGCCATGCGCCTTGTGGCCACCCGCCATGCCCCCCGCCCCCACAGGCCCTATAGCCTCACGGTAACCAGGCCCCAAACTCAGGCCCAGTGTGGCTGGCCCATGGCATCCATGGCAAAGGACAGCAGTTGCACCACCATGGCTACCGTGGTGCATGCTGCAGCACCCCCTGTGCTTCCTAACCCCTCCTAGTGACCATGGCCCTTCACACAGCTGTGGGGATGCAGCAGGCAGTAGGGCACACCACCCCATCCCTGCCCAGCTGGTTGTCTTGCCCAGCCCAGCCACACCCAGCCCGGCCCACAGCGCATGCAGGTCACCCAGCCAGTCAGCTTGCTTCCTTGCCGCAGTTCAGGCAAAGGGGCAGCGACGCCCCGGGGTCGCGGGGGGACCCTGGCCGGCCTCCCCCTGCCCTCGGCTGCCGCCCTGCACCCAGCCTCCCGGAGCACTGCTGCTGGCAGCAAAGGTGTTGGCGGTGGCTGACGCAACATTGCCCAGCCCTGCACTGGCTGCCAGCCCTGCCACCGCCACAGCCTCTCCCGACCTGACCACCCCATTGCTGCTGCTGACCGCGCTGGGGTCCAGCTGCTGGGCTGCAGCTGGGCAGCAGCTGTCCTGCAGCTGTGTGGAAGCTGGGTGGAAGCTGGGTGGGGCCAGCTGGTCGTCAGGGTGGTGCAGGGAGGGGGTGGAGGGGGTGGGGGGTACCCGGCGCTTCACAATCATGTTGAGGCCGTTGGTGGTGTGGATGGTGGCACCTGTCGTCATGCCCACCTGCAGCCAGCAGCCAGCAGCCAGCAGCCTCAGTCAGCCAGCAGCAGCCGGGTGCGGTACAGTAGCATGACCCGCAAGCGAGCCAGCAGGGGTCCCTTCCGTTCCGTTCTGTTTCCCCTTCCCCCCTTCCCCCCTTTCCCTTTCCCTCCCCTCCCTTCTACCCTGCGCCACCCTTTCCTTCCTGCCATGCATCCACGCACTTGACCTGCTCCCCCCTGCCGCTGTGCCCCAGCCGCCAGCCGCCCCTCACCGTCTCCCCCGGGGCCAAGGTGAACTCGTAGCGGTGCATGAACATGGCTAGCGCCACGATGCTCTCAAACAGCGCGAACTGGTCGCCAATGCACTTGCGCCGACCCCCGCCAAAGGGCAGGTATGCAAAGTTGGTGGTGACCTCATTGGGCGTTGGACCGTCCAGGGGACCAAACCTGTGAGGCATCACGCCCCAGGTGCTGACTGCCAACACAGCACAAGCTCCAGCCAAGCAGCCGCAGGTGAGGGGAGGTGACAGGTGAGGGGGTGGCATGAGGCAGGGCCAGGGCATGGCCTAAGGCACAGCAGGGGCATACCCAGAGGGGGACATACCAAGCTGGAGGGGGTCAGGCCGGCTGCCTGCCAGAGGTCACCATCAGCCACTGTCAACCGTCAATGCCAACCGCCACATGTCAATCTGCAGACCCAGCCTTGCACACTGCCCAGTGACCCCAGCCCACCGCCCCTGCCCTGCACCCTCTGCAGACCAACGCCCCTGCCCCTGCCACCGCTTCCGTTCCTGGGCCGCCCGCCCCGCCCTGCCTGCAGCCTGGCAGCCTGGCCCTGGCGCCCACCTCTCAGGCCTGAAGGCCTCCGGCTCCTCCCACAGTGCCGGGGAGCGGTGAAGGTTCCACACGCTGATGAAAAAATCGCTGCCAGCAGGCACCTACACCAGGGCATGGGGCAGGGCAGGGCAGGGCAGGGCATGGGGCAGGGCAGGGCAGGGGGCAGGGCAGGGCAGGGGGCAGACAGGCAAGGCAGCGGTGCCCGGGCAGGTCTATTTCCCTACCCTGGTGCCTTGCTGCCCTTATGCCCTGCACCTCCTGCTGGTGCTGCCCCTGCTGCTGCCCCCGCTGCTGACCCAAAGGCGGCGAGGGTGTTGCCTGGGCTGACCTTGATGTCCCCGAAGCTGTCCTCCTCCAGCGCTCTGCGGATGAGCACTGGAGGCTGTGGGTACAAGCGCATGGCCTCGTTGATGACGCGCGTGGTGTAGCGCAGCGCTCGGATGTCGTCCAGGGTAGCCACGCGGCCCCCAAGGACACTGTCCACCTGGGGCGCATGCAGTCACACTCTCACTGACCTCACGCTCACACATAACCTCACTGGGGTGGGGTGGGGTGGGGTGGGGTGGGGTGGGGTGGGGTGGGGCGGGGTGGGGCGGGGCGGGGCGGGGCGGGGCGGGGCGGGGCGGGGCGGGGCGGGGCGGGGCGGGGCGGGGTGGGGTGGGGTGGGGTGGGGTGGGGTGGGGTGGGGTGGGGTGGGGTGGGGTGGAGTGGGGTGGGGTGGGGTGGGGTGGGGTGGGGTGGGGTGGGGTGGCTGTACTGCGGCACAGGAGATGGAGGGGCAGGGTGCAGCGGGGTGTAGGGGCATGATGCAATTGAGCAGCCCCTTCTCCACTCCCAAGCCCCCTTCACCATGCCCCACCCCACCTCATCAGCTCACCCACCCACCCAGCCCAATGAACACCCCACTGAGCCTGGGCCTGGGCCAGGGCACCCTCCCTCACAGCTGCAGGGCGCACCTCTTGCTGCAGCAGCGCTGTCTTGTCCGGGTGCTGGGACAGCAGGTACAGGGTCCAGGTTAGCACAGCCGCAGTGGTCTCGTGCCCGGCTACCAGCATGGTCATCAGGTCGTCCCGCAGCTGCTTGCTGCTGATCTGGTCGCCACTGCGGGATAACAGCAGGGGCACAAGCAGGGGGGGTCCCTTGCAGCAGAGCGGGTGGAGGAGGCTGACTGTGGGGTGATGCTGAACATCCTGCACAGGTCATGTCAGCTCGGGTCAATTTGGTTCAGTTTAATTAGTTTCGGTTTGGTTCAAGGAATGCTTGGTGTGTGTCAGGGTTAGGGTCTGGGAAGGAGGAGCAGGGAGGCAAAGAGCACTAGGCAAGGAAGGGAAGAGTAGAAACGGTAGGGAGGGAGGAGGAGGAGGGGAGGAGGGGAGGAGGGGAGGAAGGGAGGAGGAGAAGAGGGATGGAGTGAGGTGAGGAGCTGAGGCGTACGTACGAAGCGATGAGGAAGTGCAGAATGGACGGGTCGGCCTCGCTGAGGAACTCCTCGACAAACTCGGCGTCCTCCTCCTCCACCAGCACCTGCATCCACCACTGCCTGCCTCACCTCACCTCACCTCACACACCCTCACACACGCACAGCCCTCAGCCCTCAGTCCCCATGCTGTCCTCCAGGCCGCCAGCCACGCAGCTTGATGCAGGCAAGGCACCTTACAGGGGTCAGGCACCTGAACACTGGCTGGCAATGGCTGGCTGCCTGGCTGGGGATGTGTGAGTGCTGCCTCACCCATGACTCACAGCCTCTGGGCTCAGGGTGAGGGGTTGGGGTCAGTGTGAGGTGTGAGGGTGCGCACACCCCCCTGATGAGTGGCTGGGTGTCTGCCTGGCCTTGCCACCTTGCACAGGGCGCGGGGACATAGGGGTGTATACAGCCGTTTGTGAGAGAGGTGAGGGGTGAGAGGCCCCAAGGAGGGGGTGGGTGGGGCGGGGCGGGGCATGGCGCCTGACCTTGCACTTAGCGATGAGGCCGTCCAGGGTGTCGTTGACCACCTTGAGCGCCTCCACACAGCGGCGCTGGCGCGGCACAATCTGCACAGTGCAGTCTAGCAGACCATGAGCAAGACAGATGCCCTGGATGGCCACGTTTGGTTGCGGCCAGGGTTGTGCTGCGCCTGCTGTGGTTCAGAGGACCTGGGAGGCAAGGCTGGCTGTGCCACCAGGGGGTCTGCGCCGGCGGTGTCTGTGGGGGGCGAGGGGCAGGCAGTAGGCCGCCACTGCTTCAACTGGTGTGTGTGCGGGTGTGCTACGCCTGCTGTGTGTGTAGGGGGGGGGGGGGGAAGGGAGGGAGGGGGGGCTGACCTGCATGGCTCCGGGGAGGTTCCAGTAGGCTATGGGGTAAGTGGAGCGGTACTCCGCCTCCCTCAACACCACGTACACCGCCTGCAGGGGCCAGGCAGTGGCAGGGGGGGGGAAGGGGCAGCAAGCAGGAGGGGGTGGAGGGGTGGGTGGAAGGGTGGGTGGAGGAGGGGGGAGGGGAAGAGGGGGGAGGGGCAAAAGGGTGAGGGGGAGGTGGATGGGGGGGAGGGTAGCCCTGGTGCATGCAGGCCCTGGTCACACCCCTGGATCGTTGGTTACACACCTGAATCACAGGGTCGTCATGTGTGAGGCTGTCAAAGTCATAGTTGAACACAGCCTTGCCGATGATGTCCAGGGACAGGCGGCTGAAGAAGTTCTCCATGTCAATGGGCTTGCCACTGGCAACAGCCTACGGCAGGCAGGCAGCCCAGCCGCACAGCAGCAGTCGGGGCAGGGGCAGCAGCAGGGGCAGGAGCAGCAGCAGGGGCAGGGGCAGCAGCTACAGCCATGGGAGTGTCAAGCCCCCCCTGGCCCTCCCGTTTAGTCAGCACCCCGGAGCCCCTCACCCCTGCCCCTCGCCCTCTGGCGCCCCCACCCTACCCTCGACCCCTGGCCCATCCTGCCCCCTATGCCCCTCCTGCCCCTCTCCCCTGTTTCCTCCTGCCCCTCAATGCCCCTGACTCACCGCATCCAGTGTGGCGCAGCCGTGCAGCGTGCAGTCGCCAAACATGCCCACCATGTTGGCCACGTACTTCTTATGCAGGGCGGGCACGATGGCGCGCCGCCGCATGCGCCACACCTCCCCGTCAGCAGGGATCAGGCCCGTGCCCATCACGAACTCCTGCGGCCAGCAGGCAGGCCGCCATGTCAGGCAGCCACGCACTCAGGCGAGCAGCGGGCTAAACAACATAGTAGAGAAGGCTGGCTGCACAGTGTGAACAGTGTGAACAGCAGTGTGAACAGCAGTGTTTTTTTCAAAATAGCCAAGCTGATGCTGGTGGCGAAGGGTCCAGAACCATCACATGGCTGGTTTATAAATGTTTTACACAAAAAGACGATTTTTGGTTACGAAGCAGCCGAGGCCAGCCGACGCAAGGGTCCGTTTGGTAACGAAAGCCAGGCCTAGAAAACAAGCTTTTGGTTCCAATTGTTACGTATTACGCAAAAAAAATCACAGGTGAACAGTGTAAACAGTGTGAACAGCATGAAAAGGTACTGGTGTGTGAAAGTGGCCAGTCCATGGTACTTCGTGCTTGTGGCGACACGCTGGTTGCTGAGGGTTGACCATGTGCTGCCAGGTGGTGTGTCCAGCAAACTTGCATGCACCAGCAGCACACACCACTAGGCCTCTCAGCCATGCTGGCTGACCACCGCCCCTACATGCTGCTGCTGCTCCTGCTCCTGCTGGCATGGTGTGTGCCATCGCTGTAGTGCAGGGCGCGTGGGTGGAGGTGTGGGAGGGTATGCGGGTGAGAGGTAGGGGGGTGGTGGGGGCTGGTCTCACTGTCTCTCTGACTCACCAGGATCTCACTGAGCAGCCCCTTGCTGTACTTGTCAGCGTTGGTGAGCAGGATCTGGCGAGCGTATGCCGGGTCGCTGATGATGACAAAGGACTTGGGCCCAAAGCTGAGGCGGAAGATCTGAAGCCAGGGGCAGCAGCAGCAGCAGCAAGCTGAGGCGGAAGATCTGAAGCCAGGGACAGCAGGCAAGGGAGGGGGGCGGGCCCCAGGGGGCGCCCCATGGCCAGCCAGCCCATCACCCAGCCCAGCCCTGGTGTTGAGCCCCACCCAGCGCTGCCTGACTTGTCAGCACCCTGGCCTCCGAACCCCAGCCTGCCTGTCCTGTCCTGCCCTGCCCTGCGCCCCGCACTCACCCCACCCCACCCCACCCTGCCCTGCCCAGTGCCCCGCCTTGCACTCTCCCCACCCTGCCGCTGAGCCCCTGGCTCTAGCCTGCACCACACCTTGCCATACACCGTGAAGAGCTTGTACAGCGGCACAAACACGGGCTGCCCCACCAGCTCCCTGAGGTCGCCCCTGGCCTCAGGCATGCGCTGCGCTGCCTCCGCACGCCATGACCGACCCAGCTGCGCTAACGACATGGCCAGGCCGCGCCCTACAGCAGGCAGCAACAGCAGCAGCATGGGAGGCAGTGGTGGCGAGGCGCTGGGAGGAAAGGTGGCAGTGGCCGGGAGTGGCCTGCTCTTGGTGTTGCACAGCACCAGCGGCCGCATGGCACACATGTGTGCACCTGGGCTGCTGGGTGCAGGGCTGAGGAGGGCAAGGCTGCAGTGAGGCCAAACTGGCTGCTTTGCTGTTAAGCCACACGGTTATGTCAGGCTGGCACGTCTAGCCACCACCATCTCCAGGCTGGCGCTGCCCACCATCGCCCGAGCCAAGCCGAGTGAGCGCCGATGAAGTGCGCTGCACTGGCTGGCTGGCTGCGGGACTGCACCTGGCGCCACCTACCGACGCCAGTTCCGGCAAGAAGTCTCCGGAGAGGGCGGGTTAGCTTTTCCTTCGTCGACCCCGCCTCCGTGAACTCTCCGCTTGCAATTCGCTCGAATAGCTCATCCGCAGCCTTGTCCGATTGCGGGCCACGTTGCTCGCCGCTTCTTCTCACAACGTCCCTGGCTATGCTGGTTGGTATAGGTTTCAGTGGCGACTTGCGAAACGAAACCGATTGCGAGCCAGCCGAGCCCACTAGTGGATGCGACAGCATTGGGCTCCTTCAGGCTAATTGGCGTCGCTCACAGCATACGCAGACGGTGGGCTGACACTAGGAGTTGCTCGGATGGCGGATGGGGCTTTTGGGGGTGCTTTTGTAAGATGGTGCGTGCGTGCCGCGCAACCGCCTCGCGTGTAATCAACCAGGGTCTTGCGTTGCCAATGCACGATGATGCCGCAATCATACCTGCAACAACAACACCATGGACTGCTTTTCCTACAAACATGCTTTTACGGGGCATCCTGAGCCATGTTTTTAGCACGTCGTACAAGTTTTGAAACCTACAGCCTTCAAGCTACACAAAATAAAGCAAGAGTCGTAATCAAACACAGGCTGCGAGCTCATTATCGTAAAGGCTACTGCTAGTGTGCCTGATGCCCACTTCAGCTCAGCCGTTCTGATGTGTGCGCCTTTAGCTAGAGCCCCAGTAGCTCCATCCCACACACATTCCCTTTGCGAGGGGCCTAGTGTTTTGTTATGTTGGGATTGTATTGTTGTAGCTGGCTACATCTGCAATTGGCGCCGCCACTTGTGGTCACCCCGGCCATTGGCCATGCCAATCCGTGCCAGGCCTGCGCATCGCACCACGCCCTAGTGGAGGATAGCGAAGGCTATCGCGGTAACTCGCGCGCGCTAAAACTCGCGCGCGCTAAAACTTCAGCAGAGTGCACGGTAGTGAAACAAAGTCCACGCACGGTGCTGCTGACACCTCAGTGAGATGCTGTGCATGCTTGGAGGCAGGGTTAGGCAGGTCTCGCGCCAGGTGTCAGTAAGGGCCCGGGCCATGAGGGGTCCCGACCCAACCCAGGGAATCTTGCGCTTCGACCTGCGACCCACGTACGGTGGCACCCCGTTGAGCCCCAGGCTGCAGCGAGCGACCATGTTCACAGTCCGCGGGAATGGCGGGCGGTGTACTGGGACAAGGCTTCAGCCTAAAACGCGAGTTTTAGTGCGCGCGAGTTACCGCGATAGCCTTCGCTATCCTCCACTAGGGCGTGGTGCGATGCGCAGGCCTGGCACGGATTGGCATGGCCAATGGCCGGGGTGACCTTGTGCAATAGGGCCTTGTCGGGTATTTCCACCCACTTCCGGCCTGGCTTGCCCGGCTTCAACTACTCAGCTGTGGTTGGGGGCCACCAGCGCCTGCTGCTGGCAACTGGGCCCTCTCCCCCTCAGCCCAAGCTAGTGCAGCAAGCTCAGTTCAACTCAGGGCGATGCAACTCAGGGCGATGCACCGCATGGTGTTTACACCTGACGGGGACCAGCCCCAATGGGCCATGGCTGGTTGTGCGTGCAGCACGTGCATGAGTGTGCCATGCCTGCCGTGCATAAAGCCTGACACCACCACCCCACTTGAGCCCATGCCCATGTTTCAAGACACTGTGAAGGAGGTGAGGGAAGACGAAGAGTGTTATGCATTGTTGATGTTGTATCATTCCGATTTGCTGCATGATGAGGTGTGCTTTGGCAAACTGACCAACAAACACTGTGAACGATATCGCATGCACATGGGGTGGAAGAGGCAAGAGGGACGTCGGGAATTGCGTCGTTGGGTGCTGAGAGAGCTGCAAAGTGAGCAGCTGGAGGCTGAATATGAGGCGGACAATGGATATGGTTGGGTGTAAAGTGCATTGGGGTCTACTTTGGAGCATCACAAACGGCCCACACATGAACACAACGCGCTAGTTTCCTGATTACACGATACAAGCCCACACAAGGAGCCGCACAGAACGTTCAGTCCATCTCTTGCCATCCTGGTTGGACAGAAATCCGGCCGGAAAAGTTGCCCATTTCATGGGAATTTGACATGGTCTTACGTGACACGCGTCGCACGCTTGTTGTCGCACGTTGTGGTGCAGGGACAGCCCACAAGCCATACTAGCACTCCCAAGCACATTATCAGCACTACCACTAGCACTAGAACACATGTTGGGGGGGTCCTGCGCCCGACAAGAAACAATTGTTGTGGCTGGGTGTAAGGTTCACGAAGGTCTATTTCGGAGCAGCAGCAAGGGCCCAAACGTGAACATAACACGTTTCTGTCTCATAGACACATTAATATCCCACACAAGGAAACGCACACAACTGGCAGTGCATCATTTGACGACCTGGTTGGACATTTAAGTGGACTGCAAGAAGGCCCACATTACTAAAAAATTGACATGGGGTCACGTGACACAAAAAACTGAGCGCGTCCATGCAGTGGAGCCACCGAGCGCGATAGCTGCTCTCTCATCACAACCCCACTAAGTAGGCTATTCCCGGCACAACGCGACCCAATCTCTCAGCACCCCCGCCCGCCCCGGCATTGGTGCACATCAGCCCGAGCAGCCCGCTAGCTTCGCGTTGATGAGCTCCCCCGCCCTGCGCAAGAATCGCTGTAAAATTCTTAAAGACCGGTAAGATGTTATCAGGGGTGCAGCCAATGGCGGGGGTGACCACCGGGGGTGACCACCGGGGGTTCTTACATGGGTCCCGACATATATAAATAAACCGCCTAAAATGACCCGCGACACCATTATCTACTACGTTAACACCTTCAGCCTCCACCCTGACGACCCGGTGTGCAAGGGGGGTTTGGTAGAGGTCTTGCGGTACATAATATACACGTTTCAACAACAAAGAACGCCCCCGATATCTATAGAGCCAGGCAGATAGCATCATTGAGAACATTGGGAGTATACTGGGCTGGTATGAGCTGAGCGAGCCGCTAAACCGAGAGCACAAACATGCCTTGTCCACTTTTACGGGGCATCCTGAGCCATGTTTTTAGCACGTCGTACAAGTTTTGAAACCTACAGCCTTCAAGCTACACAAAATAAAGCAAGAGTCGTAATCAAACACAGGCTGCGAGCTCATTATCGTAAAGGCTACTGCTAGTGTGCCTGATGCCCACTTCAGCTCAGCCGTTCTGATGTGTGCGCCTTTAGCTAGAGCCCCAGTAGCTCCATCCCACACACATTCCCTTTGCGAGGGGCCTAGTGTTTTGTTATGTTGGGATTGTATTGTTGTAGCTGGCTACATCTGCAATTGGCGCCGCCACTTGTGCAATAGGGCCTTGTCGGGTATTTCCACCCACTTCCGGCCTGGCTTGCCCGGCTTTGGCATGGCTGGGCGGCCACCCCATGTGCACAACTCAGTGGAACGTGGCCCTGGGCCGATTACACAGCGGCGAATGTTCAGCGCGGCTGACACGTCTTGGTCATGGAGTTTGCAGGGTGTCATGGCGGGGGAGGCAAAGTTTGGTCATGTGTCATGTCATATTTAGTATGCTCATGTCATGCATACGTGTAGAATCAGGTCAGTGCCTACTTAATGTCGTTGCTTGTTGAGCACATCAAGCCCCTGACTTGGCCCCTGACTTGGCCCAGGATGCCGTATGGTGTTTCGAGTATGGCTTCAAGTACAATAGTAAAGGCATCCACGTAAGCGACCCACAGGTCAGGCCATTGCCGCATACATGCGCCGAATGGTACTTGGACTAGATGCACAGGTGTGCATTGCACACCACATGATGTCGTGTTGTATGTCGTCACGTCGACAGTGCTAGTACCGGCAGGTGCGCAGGTCAAGCTGGCCAATCGACACCGCCACCGCCACCGGCAGGAGGAGCGAGCCAAGCCGCATTGTAAAACCCCCTTGGATGGTGCTCAGTCGTAGCGTCAATCCACCGTTGCCACCCATGCCAGTGCCAGGCGCATTAGCCAGACTTTACCGTCCTGCGCCCTCGCTCGCCATGTCCATGCCGCAGAGGGGCAGCGGAGCTGGCCGTTTACAGCAGCGCACGGGGCAATGAGGGCCGGAAATGCACTGCGCCTTTACGCATCGCCGGGCTGGCTTTGCTGCTCATCATCGGCAACGCCAGTGCATCCAGCACAGCTCGCCAGGCGGGCAGGCACAGCACTCTCCTCTACAATTAGGGGCTGTGTCATCTCGACTCTGGATTAGCTGTTCAAGCCAACCCCTAGTTCCCTGCCCCCCATCCCTTTCGTGGGTGGGGCGATAGACGTTGGCATGAAGCACATGTCCAACAATTTGGGCAGTGCCTAGTGCCCACATGCTACTGTGCTACAGGCTGCTGGTCTTGGTCTTGCAACACAAAGCATGACATCTTCAGCTTGGTTTGCAACACAGCACATGACAGGTACAGTAGACGAGGCACACACGGACCGCCTCCATGGCGCCAGGCTTGTGCTCAGCATTGCACGCAGCAACGACTGAGGGAGCCCTGCAGCTGACCCCTGCATCACCCCTGCCTGGCCTTGGACAGCAAGGCAACTGTGTGGCATGTATGCTTGCATGGTGTGCATGGGGCTCATGCAGTCCAATGCAGGAAGGGCTTGCATGGATGGGACGTACGAGGCACATGGTGTGCAGGGTTGGTGCAGTTGCCACTGACCGTTGAGCTCCTGTGTGGCCTGTTCTGAGCGGCTGGCCTGGTCCACATCATCATGCAGGTGCAGCTGGGTGAGGTAGCGGCCCAGCCCCCCAGGGGCCGCCTCCACGCCGCGCTCCAGCCCCAGCTGCTGACTGCTCCACGCCCGGCCTCCTGCAGGTCCCAGCCCCTCACCCCACATGTAGCCCAGCCTGCCTGGCTTATGGTGGTGGTGGACACGGTTGCGTGGCATGGCGGCTTGGGTGATGCAGCTGGCTGGGGTGGCGGACAGGTGTTGCCTGAGTGGCACTGGGCGGGTAGCATACACTGCCCCTGGTGTGGTGCAGCAGGGGTGCAGTAGCAGGAGGGGCAGCAGGAGGGGCAGCGAACAGCCCCATGCAGTGCCACTTAACATAGCTGGGCAGGGCTGGGCAGGGCAGGGCAGGGCAGGGCAGGGCAGGGCAGGGCAGGGCAGGGCAGGGCAGGGCAGGGCAGGGCAGGGCAGAGGGGGAGGACCACCCATTCCCGCCCCAATGACTCACTGTATGATTGGAAGACAGGCTGGGAGCGGGGCGGAGCAGCAGGGGGCCTGGACCCGGGCCCCCGACCCTGCCCTGACCCCAGGCCCGGCCCCCCTTGCAGCGTCTCTCCCCCCTGCTCCTGGTTAGGGTCACAAGGGGGCTCCAGCCCAGGGGGTCCTCCTGCCAGTAGCTGAGCAGTAGGCTGAACCCCCTCCTCTTGCTGCTGCCAGGGCTGCTGTTGGTGAAGGTGGGAGGTTGGCTGGGAGGTTGGCTTGGAGGAGGTGGAGGCAGGGGGGGCGGGGGGCCCAGGGCCCGCCAGTGTGCTGGTGCTAGGGTGCCAGGGGGAGCTGGTGGGGGGGCCTGCACTGCAGGGGGCCCTGCTGGGGGCCCTGCACAGGCAGGGTGGGAGGACAGGGGGAAGTGGTGCAGGGCAGGCAGGGTGGGAACAGGGGCAAGGAGAGCAGTGCCTAGGAGTGCAGAGCAGACAGGGGCTGGGATCAGGTGCGTTGAGTCAAAGAGGCAAACAGGCAGCTAACATGCTAAGCAGACCATCACTTTATGAACACCATACTTCGTTCACAGACACTTGCCTGGCAGCCCCGACTTGGTTGTGCTGGGCTTAGAGGTTAGGGTGTGGTGCAGAGCGCTCCAGCAAAGCAAAGGTGCGCTGCCCAGCCAAGGCTGGTGTCTGCACTACCAGAACCCAGCCTGCACTGCCGGGCCTGGGATGATCAGCCCAGGTGAGCCAGCTGCCTGGCAGTGAGCCCCACCTCCCGCAGCACCCCAGCCCACCACACATGGCACCACACTCCTATCCCTCCCTGCCCTGCCCTGCACCTCTGCCCTTCACACATTGCCGGCCCATCATCATAGCTTGATATTTTTCTGTTGGCCGTACTGCAACCCACACACTAATGTATTGCCTCGCAATAGTGACACCTTGTCTAATGCTGTGTAGCTGCTGCTGCTGCCGCTGCTTGCCCTGCCGTCCCCCTTGCACTCACCTGCTGTGTCCCCGCCACCCAGCATCCTCTTCTGCTTCTGCTGCGGCCGCTCTGCTTGCGGCCAGCTCCTGTGACAGCGTCTTCAACGTCACCGCCGCGACGAAGGGCCGCGACCGGTAGTTGAAGTGCGGGCTCGGCCCCGTTCCCGCACGGGGCGACATCGTCGGACCCGTTCCCAGTCGCGCGCCAGCGAACGTTCCCGATGCCGACAACCGTGCACCCGTCGACCGACCTCCCAGCGAGGCCACCGATGCAGCCGCAGCAAGCGATGCTGCTGCCGCAGCGGAGCCACCAACCGTCGCTCCAGAAGGCCCTACGCCAGACGTTCCTGGTCCTGCTGATCCCGGGTTGTGGCCCGCCCCCAACGTTCCCGGAAGAACCGGCGGACCGCGGCGAGGGGAGAGTGGGCGCCACGGCGACTGCGCGTCGGCGTCATGTTGGGCAGCAAGTCCAGGGACGTGCGCGCCGGCAGGTCCTAGCCCGGAGGGAAACGCTAGGTTCAGGGCATAAGATGCTGCCCGTTTCGTTCCTTGTGCCAGCGCCAACCCCTGGCCTCTGCCTTGCCCCGTTTGTGAGCTGCAGCTCTTTCCTGGCCGTAGGGCAGTCGGCTTGTGCAGCGCAGGGTTCAGGAAGGCGTGTTGGTCGAGGCTGACAAGCTGGCTGTCCAGGCTGCGGGGGGGCAGGGGCAAGCAGGGGCGGGCTGGCGTGGAGCGATCCTCCTCCTCCTCCCACCTCCCCCCTCCTCCAACCCCTGGCAACCCTCCCTCCCCTTCCCTTTCTTTCCCTCCCCCTCCCTCTCCACCCGTCTCCTCCTCCCCATCTGCCGCTGGCTCCATGCCGCTGACAAGCACATGAGCCACAGCCACTGTCGCCTGCATCCCGGCAGCGCTGCCCTGCCAGGGGGCGGCAGTGCGTTGCCGCCCCCCAGGGGCACTGAAGCAGGCCAGGGCCGCAGCGCAGGCAGCAGGCTGCTGCAGCCAGTCAGAATGGGAGGAGGGGGGTGGCGGCCCAGCCTGTGAGTGCACCGCCTGGTGTGCTGCTCCTAGCACTTCCACCTGGAGGCCAGGCGGCACCTGAGTGGCTCCAGCACTGCTGCTCTCCCCTGCTTCCCCCGTCTGCCTCCCCTCCCCAGCCCCAGGATCCCTCCCTCCTCCCTGCTGCCTGGGACTCGTTGCCCTCCCCCCTCCCTGCCTTAGGGCGCAACAGGGCGTCGAACGGGTTGACAGGGAGGTCCTCCCCGCCTGCTGCTGGCCCTGACCCCCGTGGCTGGCTTCCTCTAGGGGCAGGCCCATGGGTTGTTGCTGAGCTGCAGGTGAGGAGGCCGGGAGAGGTGTTGGGGCGGGGCAAATGGCTGAGGGGGGAGTAGGGGGCAGGGGAAAGGAGGGAAGGGGCCAGGGGCAGGGGGTGGTTGGGGGAGGCCCCATTGTTGTATGCCCTCATGACCTGGACCAGCTGCAGGTGCTTGCTGTCTGGGGGCTCCTGGAGGCAGGGTCAGGGTCAGGGTCAGGGTCAGGGTCAGTGCCAGGGTCAGAGTCAGAGTCAGGGTCAGCACGTGAGAGTGAGGTTGGGTGTGGGTCATAGGGCGATACGTACAGGGCGCTGTGTTCTGTCGCAAAGGAGCTGGAGCAAGCAGCAGGGGCAGGGCCAAGGGCTGGAATAGGTGGGTAGGTGGGAGACAAGGATGAGGGGGGTGGGGGGTACCTGCTCCTGGGCGTCATCCCCCTCCAGATGGCCCAGGTGGTGGCCCTGCTTGGCCAGGTGGCGCAGGTTGTGACCGTGGAGGATGAGGTCCTAACCGCCAGCCAGGGGGGAAGGAGGGCACACCAAGAGCCAGGGGGCACCACACAAGCATGGGTGAGGCTGGCACGCACTGGGCATAAATGGCGACGGTGACCCATACTTATTGTAACTATCATTGTTACTATTACTATCATAACCAATTTTCGTTATTAGTTTTATTATTTATTCATTATCGATATTTATTTTTATTGTTTGTTGTTTTCATCAGCACGCTACAACACACACGCTCCACCTGACTGGCAGGCTGGAAGACAGTCCCCTTAAGATCGGGAAAGGTGGAGCCCCACACGCCTGGGCTCACCGCCCTCCCCCCTACGCCCTGCCCGCACACACCAGGCCTTCCCCTGCCCCTCCTCCTGCACACTGACCAGGAGGCCCTTGGGGGGCCGGGCAGCAATCTTGCGGCTGGTCAGCTTCAGCTTCTCCTCAGCCAGGCGGCGCAGGATCTGGGAGGGGGGAGTCAGCGGCGGGGGGCCAGGAGAGGGGTCAGCAGCAGGGGATGTGGGAGGGGGTCAGGAGCAGGGGGAGGGGGAAGGGGTTCAGGAGCAGGGGGAGGGGGTCAGCAGCAGGGGGGTGGGGGAGGGGCATTGTGTGAATGGGAGTAAGGGATGGGGAAGGGGAAGGGGAAGGGGAAGGGGAAGGGGAAGGGGAAGGGGAAGGGGAAGGGGAAGGGGAAGGGGGAGGGGGAGGGAGAGTGGGAGTGACCCGCTCCACAGCTTCCCACCTTGAGCTGGTCTGGGGGCAGGCGGCGCACAAACATGGAGCGGCGGATCTTGTACGCCTGCACCTCTGTGGCTGCCTGGACGCTTGCGGTGCGCTTGCGTAGGGCTGCCAGCACGCTGATGTCACCCACAATGGCTGTGGGGCCAATCACCACCACCTGGTGCATGTGAGGGGTGAGGGAGGAGGAGGGGGCGTGAGTGAGGGAGGGAGGGCGGAGGGGAGAGGAGAGAGCTTGGGAAGGGGAGGGGGAGCAGGGGGGGTGAACAGGGTGAGGGAGAGGGAAAGAGGTGCAGGGGGTCCTTAGGGGCAGAGGGGTCTGTGAAGGAAAAAGCGGCCCTCGCTAAGAGGCAGCGCTGCACCGGACACACACAGTGTAAAGCACTTAGCACTTAGCCACTATGCGGAGCCTCAGACACAAGTCGCACTTGAGACACGCAGAGCTCCACCCCTGATGACTGCCTGAACCCAGCATGCCCCTGCTCCAGCACCAGCCCCCCTGTACGCTCCTTGAGGCATAATGGCGCCCTCACCCTCTTTACCCCTCGGGTACAATCTGACAGAGAGGCTGAGGTGTGATGAGGAGTGAGGTGGGTGGGAGGTGGTTGTTGTTGGCGAGGTTACAGTAGTCTAGGTAGGAGGGGTCTTGCCGCCATGCAGCAGCAGCAGCAGGCCTATCACGCCTTCCTCCCTGCCTCTCGCCCTCCCTGCCGACGACCATTCACAGCCTGTGCTCCACATCAAGGGCAACAGCCTAGCCTAGGCAGCTCTTAGGAGCAGCGCTGGCAGCTGCCCCGCTCCTCCCAGCAAAGCCAACGTGTCCCCGCCGTGAGCCACCCCTTCCCTGGGTTCTGGCCCTGGCCTGTCTCACCAGCTGGCATTGAGGCGCCCTGCTCCCCCCCAGCCCCCCTGCCCTGAGCCTGCTTACATTCCCTCCCTGCCTACCACCACCTCACCCTCCCTGCGCTGCCTCCCTTCCCTGGGCCCCCCGCCTACACCCCCTCTCCCCCTCCCCCTGCACCTGCAGCGTCTTCTTAGGGTCCACCTCCCCTAGCCCAGCTGACGTCTCCTGGTGGTGCGGGTCAACAAACACGCTGCAGCTGCCCTGCTTGATGGCAAGCATGGCTGCGGGCAGGACAGGGCAGACCAGGGCAAGGGGGGCAGGGGGGATTGAGGGTGGCGGTGAGGAGGAGGAGGAGGTGGTCAAGGTGTGGTGAGCAGGTGGCCACAGGAGTGTGGTATACAGCAGTGGGGTATGCCCCCTAGCCCCTCCCTGCACCCTCAGCACTATGTCCAGTGTCAGCCAAGTGCAACTGAACACGACAGCCTGGTCCCACCCCCCCACCCCCCAATCCCCCACCCTGCGCGGCATGCCCACCCCCCTTGCCTGTTGTCCAGTTGCCCCTGGCCCCCAAATGACGCCCCTGCCCTTGCCCCTGCTCCAGCCCCTGCCCTGGCCCCTGGCCCGTAGCGTGACTCACTGTCTGCGCGCTCGCCCTGGCGCACCAGCAGCTCCTTGGCCCTGAAGGTCGCTTCCTGGAAGCAGGGCGCCAGCTTGCGCACCACTGCGGGGGAGCCAGGGCCAAGGCAGGGGGCTGGAGGGGTGGAGGGAGGGTGGAGGAGGGAGGGAGGAGGCAGGGTGCAGGAGGGTGGGTGGAGAGCCGTGGACGGCGTGGGCAAGGCATGTGTCCACAGGGGCCAGCAAGGGGGTGGGGTGGGGTGGGGTGGGAGGGCTGGGGTAGGGGGGAAGGTGGGGATGCGGAAGGGGAGGGGGCGGGGGGTGGGGCGTAGGGGGTGGGTGTTGGGGTGCCTCACCATCCTCCCTCAGGGGCCTCAGGGGCGCCAGGCTGGCCAGGAAGCGCACCTTGGCCTCAAAAGCCGGCGCGTGCACATCACTGAGCGCCTGCATCAGGCAGGGGGCTAGCTGGTGAGGGCAGGGAGGGACGCTGGTGAAGAGACCGGGAAGGTGAGGGCTCGGGACAGTTGGGGGTGGGGGGGTCTCACGGCATGGCGTGCAGGGCAGCGGCGTGGTGGCGCACCTTGTTGTATTCCGCTAGGCTGACGCGCAGCAGCAGGGCGGTGGTGCTAGTGACCACTGCGGTGAAGGTGCGCCTGCAACACGCAGCCATGGCCACTTGAGCAGCCTGGCAAGCAGCGGCCAGGCAGTGCGGCTCAGCCGGCACAGGGGCTGGGCCCTGCGCCACCCGACCTTGCTGCCAGCCTGGTGCTGCCAGCTACCAGGAAGCAGGGCCCGTCACAGCGCAGCCACAGGCCCCTGGACATGAGCACCAGAGTGAGGCACGCTGCCACCTCCACCGCTACCCTCCTTACCTCTCTGTCGCCCCCTCCCTTGCCCAGCAGCTGGCTGAAGCTTGAGCCTCAAGCGACCCTTACCCTAACCCCAACTCTAACCCTAACCCCAACTCTAACCCTTGCCCATCAGCTGGCTACGGCCTGAACCTCAAGCAGGCATGGCCCCTGACCCCCTGCAGCCAGGGGGATAGTGCCTGCTGGCTGGCGGCTTGACTGCAGACGCTGCACCAGGGACAGCGGGCTGGCTGGCTTCTTGCTCCAGGCCTGCTGGGTATGTGCCCGCTGCTTGACTGCGTCCCAGCTGCCTGCCGCCTGCCGGCCTGCTGCCTGGCTGGTCGCGCCCCCTGCTGCGCCCTGGCCTCACTTGCTGCCGGCCAGCAGGTCCTCCTCGCCAAAGGTCTGGCCTGAGCGGAGGCGGGACACCTCCACGTCCTCCTCTGCCAACCAACACAACAGTCAGGGCCGGCCAGTCGGGAGGGGGCATTCAGGGGCAGGCAGGCAGGAGGGGGCAGGGCATCACAAACTCTGACCGATGCACGGCCCTGCCTGGACCCTTCCTTTAGCCCTGTCCCTCGCCCTGCCTATTCTCAACCCTGCCCCTGCCCTTGCCCTGCCTTGGCCCTGCTCTGTGCTACTACTTGCCCTGCTGCCAGGCTAGTGCCCAGCAGCCCGCTGCCGCCTGAGGCCTTATCTGGCTTCCCCGCCTCACCCTCGTCCTCCTTATCCTTGGCGATCAGCACACTGACGTCGCCCCTGCGCATCACAGAAGGGGCAGCAGCAAGTGGCCATGAGCCAAATGCTGGGGGTCGGCAGGCAGGGCGAGGCAGGGCACCAGCCCTCCCCCACTGTAATGCAGAGGCAGAGGGCAGGGCAGCTTAGGGCAGTGGAGCACGACTCTGTAGCATGTGGCCTTGTGTGGCTGATGGGAGGCTGGTGAGCCTAGGCTGCAGTGCTGGCCCCCTCTGACCCCGGGAGGAGCTGGGCAGCAGCTGCACCCACCGCACCACCACATGCATGTGCTCCGCGGCGTCCCCTGCCCGGTACAGGGTGGTGCCACCAGCCAGCTCTGTGCCCAGGCTGCTGAGCACCATGGAGTGCAGGGCGGGGCTGGCCAGCTTGCAGCAGCTGGGCACCCCCGCTAGCCAGGCGACCAGGCAGTGCTGCTGCAGGAGTCAGGGGGGCAGGTAGCAGGGGCTAGGACGGGCTGGGGAGTAGAGGGGGAGCGAGAGAGGCTGGGCCAGGGAGCGTGGTGGAGAGCCCTAGTAGGTGCGCCTATTGCTAGGACTTGTAGCCTTGAGGCTAGGCACCTGCTTTGCTGTATTGTGGTAGTGCATGGGGCCCAATGTGCATGGGCATGTGTGCATGTGAACTGGATAGCAGCTGCGGGAGGGAGCGGTGCTGCCTGGCAGCCCTGCCTGGCATGATGTCACCAGGGTGTCGGCAACGGTGTAGTGGAGAGCCAGCCGCAGCCCTGGACAGCCCTGGTCTAGGCCCAGCAGCTTGCCTTTGGAGGGATGAGTTTCACAAGCGACCTGGTGGTGGTGGTGATGCTGTGAATGGTGTGGCACTGCTTTACATAGGTGCATGTGCCGCATTCGCAGTTGTTTTGCGAGCTTGCCTGGGCAGTGCTGCGCTTCCCAGGGTGCGTGAGAACCGCTTCCTCAAGCTCTGCGCCCTGCGACGCCACATCACGCACGAGTGGTACTTGGCACAAGAGCAGGGTACCAGCTGATACGCCAATCCTCAGGCAAGAGTATGAGGACGTAGTTAAATGAAGGCAGCGACATGAAGCGGGTCATGCTGGAGTTGGTGTACACATCTCATGCTGCGGGACATGTCACGGGTGGCCAACTCACCAGCAATGCTTTACCACGCGCATCAAGAACCGGCATCTGCGATGTGCAATAGCTCCGTGTCTCCCGTCTAGGGTGCCACAGGTCGCATGTCTGGGTCGGCAAACGACAAGTATTTATCCTAAGACGCCGTGCTGGTTTAGTTCACTATCAGGGATGAAGAAGGGAGGCGCTCCTTCTTCACAAAACACGACTCCACTGCATGATGAGAAGGGACAAGCGTGTGCTGCTTCTATGTGTGAAGAGCTGTCGAAAATGTGGACGCAACACATGGTGAAGTGGTATTCGCAGAAAAGCGTCGCTACTTGGACTCAGGTGTTCCCAACATGGGGTTGGTAATATGCATGCAAATACTCTCTCAATACCGCATCGTTTTCGATAGCGTTTGTCACATTGGCAGCCACGGTTTAGTCCGCGTAATCTGACCATCAGCGCGAGCAATTGCATTCTTTGCTCGTGTACTGCCACATGTGCCCGCGAACAAACCACAGCGGCGAGACGGGTCTTCTTGGCACGGTGAGCCACATCGCTGTGGCCCCATCTACCTAGCGTAATGAGCTGGTTGTGCACAAATGGAATGTCCGGCCAACACCCAACGCGATGCCTGCCGGGCGTGCAGGGCACCTAGACGGGGTGATTGAAACATAAAACTGTGTTCGCTTCTCGCCGAATACATCATTTGGGTCGGCGCACACTAAGGTAGCACCGGGTCACCCCCCCCCCCCTCCTCCACCGTGTCCTCCACTGTGTTGCAGCCGCTGCACCCACAGGAAAAGCCATACACTTTGTTTGTTCTTGACTCATTGGCGCATCTCTTGAAACAAGTCGCACATTGAACAGCCCAGGCTTCTATCGGTTTGACATCTTCAAAGTTACATCATGTTCACCAGGCAGGTTCAAGGTGTAACGGCGAGCCTCGAGCGACACCGTTCCCCTTTGCCCGCGACACCTGTGTACTGCCTATGGCGGGCGCAGGTGTGCGCATTACTTTTACCGAGTGAGTAGGGCAGGTTAAAGCCTAGCAGCGCAAGCTGTGAGGAAAACTGGTTCGATTCCAGGGGGCCCCGTTCTAAGCCCTAGCCCTCTCACGAGGTTTTCTCTGTAACTTCTCCATGGCAGTTTTCCTCGCAACACGCAAGACGGTCTCTCGGCTAACAACGTGCACTGCACGTTACAGAGTGGTTTCCGACCAGACTTGCGTTTGCGAGGGCATCATGCCTCCAGCCTTCGGCTGACTTCTGGCTTTCACGCTAGTGGAGCTTCGGCTTTGGAGAACGCTGACAGTGGAGGCGAACAACCAACGCTGCCCACCATTATCGGGGCCAGGTGGTCGTTCCTGTCTCTGCCTGACAAGCTGGTTGCCCTTTACGGAATTGTCCGTAGTTGCCACATATCGCCCTACGATGGCTACTCCCAAAGGCTACTCTCGCGAAATGAGGTTCCTGTGGCAGGTCCAGTGTTGCGCCTTGTTGCATTTCATTGCACTCTGGCAGGCTAAATCTGTAGCGCTTGTCGCACCTCCTCTAGACCTTCTGGCCTGTCTTTTTCAGCGGCTGCAGGTTACGTCTAAGCTTCTGGCTCAGACCGAACAAAGGACAACACGTCGTAAACGTGAATCCAAGCAGATGGACAAGATAGCTACCTTGGTGGTACGCTGCCAGCGTGCTATGCATGTTGTACACATCTGTGTTTGTTGTGCACAAGTTCAATGTGCGTACAACTAGTCCTTTGCCAGCCCTGAATGTATCAGGTTTGCATATGCTTGGCCATTGCTGCCAGCCATGCTACAGCCGTGCTATGCTTAGTACATGCTGCTGACAGCCTCAAGCCCTTAGGCTTGCTGATGGCCTTGATGATGGCCTTGGTGATGGCTATGGTACATATCTGACCTTTGCCTTCTACTCACCATGCTAATGTGGCTGCCCCGAGTTCAGGTGTTCTTACAGGTCCTTTGTGATCTCTATGAAAACCTTTATGGCAGCCTATGGCAACGTCCAGCCTATGGCAGTTCTATACATGGACGGTCCTAATCTTGGTGCGGCACGACACATAGTGTCATTTTGTGCCATAAGCATCTGCTTGCACCATGCATACGTGCTTATCGTGGCACTGTGTTACTCGACGTTGTCGTCTTGCTACTGTGACACTCTGCTGGTCATAAAGCACAATTCGAGGGAACCCTATTGTGAGCCATTGTGCCACTGATGGGTTGCATGACAGCCTGGTAGGCTCAGGTCCATGCGATGGTGGCCATGCCCCACCATGCTGATCATGATCCCCATGGTCCTTGTCACCCTGAACCTAGTGTCACTTTCGACCATTTCATGTGACCCATGTGTTGTGCTTTGGCGCACAGCTCGCATACAAGGATATCTTGTAATGCATGAGCTTGTTCTGATCATCAGGTCTACCATGCAAACGTTTGTCATACTTTGCCATTGCCATTTAAGGCTTATCTCAGCATTGTGTCACCATGACACTTTGATGTTTATCATGCACTCAGAGCTGCTCTGATGACCTCAGATGGAGCTCTTGTGTTGTAAACAAGCTTGTAGGCTACATCCTAAGCCCATTTCATGTATGGTCATGTGTCCAACCCTTATGGGTAAGACATTCAATGGTATGCATGACATGCTTCCATGGTATGTGCATGCACATGGTGTCATGTCGTACACACTTGCTACTATGCTTGTGGCTGACAACGTAGTTGTGCACCGCTGTGCCATTGTGCACGCGTGGTTTTTGCAGACAATATTATCTTGTCATGCATGAACTTGTTCTAATCATCAGGTCATATGCAACAGGCATTGCCATAGGCATTCTTTATGCATGAGCATGCTTGTCTTGGCAATTTGCCAACATCACCCAATGCGTCTTGCCACCATTACACTCTGGTGATCATCATGCACTCAGATTTGCCACTGATGACCCTGTTGTGAGCCCTTGCGCTCAATACAGACTGAGTTACGTCCTAAAAACCATGCGGTAATGGCCATGTGCCCAATCCTGATGGTTGAGACACCCATGTCTTCAGTGACCCTGATGTACTCCTGGAAGATAGTTGGTTGTTTGCTAGTCATGCTACACTGTCATATGAGCATAAGACTTTGTCTTTAGCTCGCCCAGGTGAACCTTCGGTTCAGTTACCATGCCACTCTGCAGTACCTCCTGCAGCAGTCCCTGCTATCAAGCAACCCATGGTCACTCCTCCACCTGCTTTCCTTATCAGTGCCATGAAGGCAACTGTACCAATGGCTACTGCCAAGGTAGCAGCAAGGTGGTTGAGAAAAGGCGGTCGTGCCGTTGTGGCTGTTATCAGCCCTGATGGCTCTGCCACACCTGAACCTGAGGTAACCCCTCATGGTCTCCCTGATGCTATCAAAGCTCAGTTGGATGCTCTGCTGGCAGAATACAGTGATGTGTTCACACCTCTCACTGGCTTGCCAGCAGACCGCCCAGTGGGTCATACTATACCCCTGGAGCCTGGTAACCGCCCTCCAACCACTCCCATGTACAGGCTAAGCAAGCCTGAGCATGACGAGCTGAAGCAACAGATACAGGACCTCCTAGCTAAAGGTATGATTGAGCCAAGCTCTTCTCCTTATGCAGCTCCTGTCCTGTTTGGTCAGAAGAAGTCAGGTGAATGAGAATGTGTATAGACTATAGGCAGCTCAACAAGATCACACTGCGTGACCAGTACCCACTGCCTCGCATTGATGACTTGTTTGACAAGCTGTCTGGCTGCAAAGTCTTCTCATCCCTAGACCTGCAGGCTGGTTACCACCAGATTAGGATCACTCCTGAGGATGTGCCTAAAACGGCCTTCCGCACACCTGAAGGTCACTTTCAGTTCAAGGTGTTGTGCTTTGGACTGACCAACGCTCCAGCTACATTTCAACGGGTCATGAATGACGCCTTTGCTACTGTGCTGGGTAAGTGTGCCTTGGTGTATCTGGATGACATCCTCGTCATGTCTAGGTCAGTCCAGGATCACCTGCTGCACCTCAAGCAAGTATTTGAACTGCTACGTAAGAATAAGTTGTTTGCTAAACTATCTAAATGTGAGTTTATGCGCTATACACTTAAATTCTTAGGCCATCTGGTCACCTCTGGAGGCATTGCTGTAGACCCTGATAAGGTCTCAACAATAGCTAACTGGCCTATTCCCCAGTCCCTCCAGCAATTACAGTCATTCCTTGGCGCTGCAAATTATGTGCGCAAGTTTGTCTGTAATTTCAGCAATATTGCTGCACCTCTCACAAATCTTTGTGGTAAAGGCGGTCTGTCCTTTCCATGGCATGACTGGCCTGAGGTACCTTTGACAGCATTCAATGCTCTCAAAACTGCCATCGCTGCAGTACCCATGCTGAGACTACCCGATCACACCAAACCGTTCCAGGTTTACTGTGATGCGTCCCTTCAGGGACTGGGAGTAGTCCTCATGCAGGATGGCTATCCATTGGCTTATCTAAGCCGTAAGCTATCACCTGCTGAGATCAACTACACCACTGGTGAACAAGAGTTCCTCTCTTTAGTCACAGCATGCAAAGAATGGCGCTGCTACTTAAAAGGCGTGCCGTTCACTCTATTCACCGATCACCAGCCTTTGGCTGCCTTGCCTACCCAGACAGTGCTATATGGGCGCCAGGCCAGGTGGTAGAGTTCATGAGCAGGTTCTCATACAGTCTCGTGCATATTGCCGGCACTGTGAACCCTGCAGACCCTTTGTCCCGGATTGTGCACGATTCTCCAGAAAGTGTCTCGGTGTGTGCTTTTACCACCAGGAGGCAGGCCAAGCTTTCTTTGGAGGGGGGGGGAGCTCGTGAGGCTGGCCTTCGTGCCGCTGCCCCGGCTGCCATTGTTGCGAAATCCCCCCTTGCTCTGTCACAATTTGAGAAAGATACCACGTGTGTTGAAGCCATGTTGGACCCGATAGGGTCTGAGACCCCTGTTACACAGGATGAGACAGCGCAGTATCCTGCGGCTCCAGCTGCTCCTATGGGACTTTCTGATCAACTGACCCTTGGATACCAGCAGGACCCGGCGTTTACTGCCAATGCTGATCATTCTGGAATGTACCAGGACACCGACGGTCTCTGGCGGATCTCTGGTAAGGACTTAGTGGTGGTCCCCAATGTGCCTGAACTGCGTGAGCACATTCTGCACGAGATGCATGATGCTGCCTATGCTGGCCATGTGGGAATGACCAAAACCCTAGAGCGTGTCACACGTGTATTCTGGTGGAACACTGTGCGTGCTGATGTAAGGGACTATGTTGGGACATGTGATGCGTGTCAACGCGATAAGTCCTCCAACTCTAAGCCAGGTGGTCTGTTGAGACCCCTGACTGTCCCAGGGTATCGGTGGGAGCATGTGTCTATGGACCTTGTGACCAAGCTGCCTACTGGGACCCATGGCTATGATGCCATCTGTGTCATTGTTGACCGCCTGAGCAAAATGGTGCATTTTGTGCCCTGCAAAGAGTTCATGAATGCCATGGCCTTCGCCCGGCTGTTCATCAACAATGTATTCAAGTTACACGGCCTTCCGGCTGAAGTACTCACCGATCGCGGTGCACACTTTAATAATAAGTTTTGGCATGCTGTTAAAAAGCTGCTGGGTATGAAGACTAATATGTCTACTGCCTATAGGCCACAGAGTGATGGCCAGACTGAGAGGTACAATCGTGTACTTGAGGAAATGCTTCGGCATTACATCTCTCCCACTCAGGCTGACTGGCCTGATCACCTTGCCTTGGCTGAGTTTGCTGTCAACAACTCATGGCAGGAGTCTATACACTCCACGCCCTTCTTCCTCAACACAGGCCAGAGCCCTGTCACTCCTGGGCTGCGTGACCTGCCTGACGGCGGCCGCTGTCCCTCTGCCCATGCCTTTGCCACTTGGTGGAAAGAGGGTGTCGCCCATGCAAGGCGGCACATGGCTGATGCGCAGGCCAGGTACAAGCGTCATGCTGACACTGGTCTGAGAGACGTGGAGTTTGAGGTGGGTGCACAGGTCTTGCTGAGCACCAGGAACCTGCGCATTAAGACAGGCAAGGTCCGCAAGTTTGTGCCACGTTATGTAGGACCCTTCGTGGTTGAGGCTAAGATCAATGTCAATGCCTACAGACTCACTCTGCCTGCCAACATGAGCAGGCTGCATCCTGTCTTCCATGTGTCACTGCTCAAGAAGTACTCTGGCAGTGACGTGGGCATCATGCCTCCTCCTGTGGAATGGATGGATGAGACTCCTGTGTATTATGTTGAGCGTCTGCTTGACCACAGATACGTCCGTGCAGGAAAGGCTGGGGAGTTCCTGGTCCAGTGGGAAGGCTATGACGCCTCCTTCAATACCTGGGAGCCACGAGCCAACCTGACTGGCTGTGACAAGCTTCTGGCTGAGTACAATGCCATCCACTGTCTCAAGTGAAGACCCAGCCTATTAGGTGTTCCTGCTGAAGTGCTGTGGTGTGCTATGGGTTGTGCTGTGTGTATGAGCAGCCTTCTGGCTGGATGGTTGCATTCTTGCACCTGAGCTATCATGCTCCTGGCTATCATGTGTGTTAACCAATCATGGTTCACACTAGCCCAAATAAGCAGTATTGGCTGCGAGTCCTTGGATCTCCTTGGGCGGAACGGACCTCTTCGGGGGGGGGTGAATGTAACGGCGAGCCTCGAGCGACACCGTTCCCCTTTGCCCGCGACACCTGTGTACTGCCTATGGCGGGCGCAGGTGTGCGCATTACTTTTACCGAGTGAGTAGGGCAGGTTAAAGCCTAGCAGCGCAAGCTGTGAGGAAAACTGGTTCGATTCCAGGGGGCCCCGTTCTAAGCCCTAGCCCTCTCACGAGGTTTTCTCTGTAACTTCTCCATGGCAGTTTTCCTCGCAACACGCAAGACGGTCTCTCGGCTAACAACGTGCACTGCACGTTACACAAGGCCACGGCATGCAAAGACCCACCATGCCCGCCCCCCCCCCCACCCATCATTGCAGGAGCCCACCTCGTTGAGCCTGCCCACCCCCTCCCAGCCCTTCCCCTCGCCCCCTCCTCGAGCCCACCCCCTTCTAGCCCACCCCTCCCAGCCCACCCCTCCCAGAGCACCACTGTGGGGTGGCAGTTGAGCTATGAAACTTTGCACGCAGGTGAGTGGCATGTAGGGGAGTATAACTCTTAGGGGAGCCGAGTCAAAAATCGATCATGGTGTGGAGCTGTGTGACTGACTGCATGGCCCTGGCCCTGAGATCGGCTAAGGGAGTTGACGGTCACAGACCGAAGTGAGTTTATGGCTTATTTGAGTATGAGCGTATGTAACACTGTGCTAGATATGCTTGACCTAGTAGATAGCATGCTGTAAATCCAAATGGTCGAGCTGTGGCACTGCCCTGTAGGTATGGGGGGGAGGTGGGCCCGGTGCCACATTCCCGTGATCGTTTTCCGATCCGACTGCTGCTGCCGACGCGCATGCTGTGTAGAGCAGCCTCTACGACGCGGGCGGTCGCAGCGATGACTGCATGCTCCGCAACGGCTCAAATTTAAAACACTAAGTTTGATGCGTTGCTGTGCACGGCCTACTGATTGCATAACTATTATGGATGGGTGAAAGGTAGCTGGCTGTGTTGGCTACATTATGAATCATCTAGCATAGCATTTGGCGCAGTGAGTGCAGAGTTACAGCCGTCCTACTGCCAAGGGTCGGTTTCCTGTCATTTTCTGTTAGTTGGGAACACCTGACTTGGACACTGCATCCTTTCATATCATACCCTGGTATGTTATACCGCGCCCGTTCCTCATTGTCAAACCCTGTCGTTGAATATTGGCGCCTCTGCTCCATGCTACCTTCCCAGCCGCGGCTTCAGCTGCTCCTGGCACTGCTGCTGGCCTGCCCTGTCCCTGCCTGGCAAGGGAATGGCATCCAGGGTGCAGCTGCAGCAGCAGGGCTGGCCTGCCCTGCCTAGCCAGGGAGCAGCAGCCAGGGTGCAGCTGCAACAGCAAGGCTGGCCTGCCCCGGCCTGGCAAGGGAGCAGCAGCCAGGGTGCAGCTGCAGCAGCAGGGCTGGCCTGCCCCTTCAACCCTCTGCCTTCAATCTACACCAGGTGGAGGCCCTCCCCCCTAAACTAGTAAGTCTCTGTCGAAGATAGCCACACTCAGTGAGGTCCTGGATGTGTATGAGCATGGGAGGCATCATCTAGACAAGGACATCAAGTACAGGGTGTGTGAGTACCAACAGAGTAGAGCTCATCAAATGGTTCTTAGCAACCCAGTGCCCCCACATCAGAGACAAGCAAGAGAAATTGCGGCAGCTTGACAAACTTGCAGCCAAGGAGTCATGCAATACTACGGTTAGCGGTCTTTTAAAGTGGATGAGAAGGCTCAAGGCCCAGCAGCAGCCCCCTCAGCCCCAACTGGCCCAGCAACAAACCCTCCCTGGTCACCCCCGCCATTGGCTGCACCCCCATGGCTCATGAGATAAATACTTGCTCATCTTTGCACGGATGAGGCCGCCGATTTGTGCGATGCGCTTCTGATGGCCCGAATAGAGTGCAGACAGCTCCAGCGGTTTGCCGGGTGGCTGGCCGATAAGACCGGTAAGATTTTATCAGGGGTGCAGCCAATTGCGGGGGTGACCCCCTACTAAAGCTGCAACCCCTCCAAACGAGGTTCTGGAGGGTGGTTAAGATCACTTTGCATGCAAGATCACATGGGTTCTTACAATCTCACGTTGATTTTAAGATCTTCTGTTGCATCACCATTCTCATCCACATGTGTCAAATGCTTGCACATTTAAATACGTGCTTGTATCTACGTGCATCCTTGCTTTCGTTGCCTTGCATTTTTTTTTGTATTGTAGTCCTTGCATCGACATCACATGGCCATCCACATTGCTTTGTTGCCTACTTGGTTTATTGCCCCTTGCTTTGTTGCCCTACAGGGTTGGACCACAGCATGTCAGCCCCTCCTCCCTGCTGCCTGCACATGCAGCCCCTCCTGTGCCTTCTTCTTGCAGGCTGACCCAGCAGCAGCAGCCCCTGCTGCTTCCTAGCAGCCCCTCCTCCATCCTGCTGCTGCAGCTGCAGCATTGGCAGTAGCAAGAGGTTTGCAAGTGCCGAACCACCTTGCCCCTCCCCACCACCGTGGACGATGTGGTCTCGGCGTTCCTCGGAGGCCCAAGCAATACACGGGCTTGCTGTCTGGCTGCAGCGTGTTCGCAGACTAGCGCGGGGCCTGCAGCCCGACTTGACTGTCTCAGCCCTAGCCCGTAGATCGGTTGGATGACTTCAGAACGTGACGCAACTTGAGCAAGAGCGATTCATGTTTCTGTCCAAGTGTAACTGTCTTGGATGGTGTTGAGCTGGTTTATACTCAGTGCACAGTTCCGGTCAGCAATGTGTCACAAAAGCAGCACGGGAGTGCGTTGGCAGCACATGGGCAAGGATGGTTGTTACAACACTGTAACGCATTTAAATCCCTACAACTATCACGCAACAACAAAATAAAGCACGAGGTGTAATGAAACACAGGCTGCGAGATCGCTGTTGTAAAGGCCACTGACAGTGTGCCTAATGCCCACTTCAGCTCAGCCTTCTGGTATGTGTGCCTCCAGGTCTACTGCTAGCAAGAGCTCTAACTAACCCTGTAGCTCTTACTCACACACATCCCCTTTGCGAGGGGCTCAATATCTTTCTATGTTGGGGTTGGCATGCTATAGCTGGCTATTGCCGCCACTTGCGCCGCCACTTGCGCACCAGGGCCTTGTCGGGCAGACATACCCACTCTTGGCCTGGCCTGCCTGGCTTCGGCATGGCTGGGCGGCATTCCCATCTGCCCAGCTGAGTGGGACGTGGTCCTGGGCCGACTGCACAGCGGCGAATGTTGAGCGCAGCAGATACGTCCCGGTCATAGAACCTGCACATGGGTGTGGGAGATGCATGAAGTCAACCCATGTGCCATGTCATGCGGGATATGTTGCGGCCATGCACATGTTCAGTGTCAGGCCAGTGCTTACCTGATGTTGCTGCTTGTTGAGCACATCAAGCCCCGGACTTGGGAACGCTTTGCCTTGCTGTACACAGGCCGCAGCCACCTGCATGGACACATGGGGAAATGCACATTTGTAAAATGTTTCCTTGAGCCTACCCAGTAGAGCACGACCGATTAATTTAACAGAGACACGTCCGGTCGTGCTCTACTACCCAGCCATGGTCGAGCTGTGGCATTGCCCTCTAGGTATGGAGGGGAGGTGGGCTCATTGCCACATTGCCGCAACCGCTTTCCGATCCGACTGCTGCTGATGATGCGCGTGCTCGTGTAGAGCAGCCTAAGCGACGCGGGCGGCCGCAGCGATGACTTCATGCCCCGCAACGGCTCAAATTTGAATCACTAACTTTCACGCTTTGCCGTGCACGGCCTACCCAGTGTATAATTATTCTGGATGGTTGAAAGGTAGCTGGCTGGGTTGGCTACATTGTGAATCATCCAGCATAATATTTGGCGCAGTGGGTGCAAAGTAACAGCCGTCCTACTACCAGGGGTGGGTTTTCCGTTAGTTGGGGGCGCCTGACCGGTAGGGCGCGACCATATCATTTTTAATCATATTTCAGCATGGACATATCATCTGCCTTGTGGGCCGCCCTTGGCAGATATGGCCGTGGCTTAGTGATCCATACATAGCTAGGGGTCTCCGCTAGCCTACTCTCCGCTCGCTAAGTCTCAACTCTTCTCCACCGCCCTACAAACGGTGAAAATCATATTCCAGTCATATTCAGTCATATCGGCGTTTCCTCAGGAAAATCATATTTCGGTCGCGCCCTACTGACCGGTCGTGCTCTACTACCCAGCCACCTTGACTCCACCACCTCCCAGCACTGCCAACCCTCACCTCGACCCTGTCCTCAACCCTCTCACCTGAAGGACTCCGGCGGCTGTCCAGGGAGGGCCTCACTGGGGTTGTTGTAGGCTGAGCTGACCCGGCTGGTGCGGTGTTCATCCACCATAAGTACTCTCCCGATTGGGAACTGCCTCACCGCCTCCTTCAACATCTGACTGACTGGGACACCCCTGCAGCCAATGGTGCCGCTGCCATTGAATCTGATCGCAGTGTGGTGAGTAGCCACACAGCCGGGTGCAGGGTGCAATGTGGTAGCATGTGCGGACAGCATCGTCAAGCACCTGCAAGATGTGGCCCGTGCTCTGCCAGGCATGAGTGAGGGTATGGCCTGCAAGGAAGTGGATGGGGGGTGGGAGCTGGAGGGATGGCGGAGCTTGAGGGTTGGAGGGGCAGGGATGAGGGATGAGGGGCAGGGGGTGGGAGGAGCCCCCTCATACAACAACCAGGGTGGCATGACGGCAGCGGGGCCATCACGAGGGGCTCATGCACCCTGCCGTGTGTTACTTGGTGCTGGGAGGTGTGTGTACTACATTGTGTAGAGAGGGCTGCTCAGCAGGTTGCAACAGTCGCTTGCGCCCCTCAAGACACTACTCTGGTATGAGTCAAGTGACCCTCCTGCTGGTCCCTACATGTTAGCAGTCTGTGGGTGTGGTGGAGGCAACCACCTGCCAGCCCCCAGCCTCCATGCCCCAGCATTTATTAACAGGCACATAGGTTAAGGAACCGCTCACCTCGTCTAGCACATGCTCGAGTGAAGCTATTGTGTGTTACTCTTCAGTGACATGAACAATGTACAGCTTGCGCAACTTCATACACCTCTCGATACACTAACAATTTATCGCTCAATCACACATCACAAAATCATAATGTACAGACCAGGAAGGCGTCAGTATGCTGAGTTCGTGATGCGTTGATGCCACCCTGGCTTGCATCGTAGGGTAGCCTGCTTCCATGCACCCTCCACTCTGCCTCATGACCCGTGACCACCTACCATACACCTGCTGGTCACACCTGCTCTCTACCACAGATATATCCCCATCTTGAGTCCCCGACCGGGGTGCTCCCATCCACTCTGGGGGCTGGCACCAAAATGGCGTTGCCAGATTCCCCTGAAATCCCTAAGCCCACTGAAAGCTCCCCGCCCCACTGACTGTGCACCCTGCCTTGCCCTTGGTAGGAAATGGCTGTGGCAGCCTCAACCCACAGTGCCCTCCAGCTTCAGGCTCATCAGCTCGTTAACCTCCGCTGAGAACTCCATAGGTAGCTCATTGAACACCTGGCAGGACAGGCAACAGAACCTGCATCACACATATTACACCCTGCCCTGTCACATAACACCTCACTGCCAACTGCTTACTCAGCACCCTGCACCAGCGCTGAGCCTGGGCAGCCTCCTGGTGCTAGCTTGGGTCAGGGTAGGGGCTACCAGCAGTGATTGCCAGGAAGGTAGGTGGCTGCAGCCATGCCGCCAGCGACTGCCTGGTCATTGATCTGGGCCCTGCGCGCAGCCGCCCTGAGGCCTCACCTCTCTGCAGAAGCCACTAATGATGGCGGCCACGGCTTTCTCTGGCGGGACCCCACGCTGCTGGAAGTAGAACAGCTGGTCCTCCCCAATCTTGCTGGTGCTGGCCTCATGCTCCACCTTGGCGCTGGGCTCACGCACCTACAGCCAGGCAAACACGTCAAGATAAACCAGGCGTCCTTGCCCTGGGGCAACGCAGCAGATAGAGCAGTGCAAAAGGCAAGCAAGGCAGTAGCACAAGGCAGGCGCGACAAAACCCAGACACTGCCCGTCATGGCACTTGCCCGCTCTGCCTGTTGCATGGGACACTGCAAGCCATTCTATCCACCTAGCTTATACACAGCCACTTTTAGACCGAAACACAACAAAGAAGGAGGTCATAGCTGCTGCAAGCTGATCACATGCCACATCATCCATCCTGGCAGACCCCGGCTCAGCAAATGCCTGATCCTTTGCCCCCTCTACACTGATGATGCCTGATCACAAACCAGCACCTGGCATGCCTGGTAAGCCTGGTGACAGCATACAGCTCTGACCTGGATGTAGGGATAGGTGTTGGCCCCCGCCCGGTCCCCAATGAGCATGGAGTCGCACTGGCTGAAGTTGCGTGCGCCTGACGCCTGCGGCTGCACCTGCACCAGCCCCCGATAGCAGTTGCGGGATCGACCGGCGCTGATGCCCTTGCTGACGATGCGGCTGCGGGTGTTCTTGCCCACATGGATCATCTTTGTGCCGGTGTCGGCTTGCTGGCAGTGGTTGGTGAGGGCCACGCTGTAGAACTCGCCCACGCTGTTGTCGCCTGCCAACACCACGCTGGGGTACTTCCAGGTGATGGCACTGCCAGTCTCCACCTGCAACATTAGCCAGCAAGCAGCGGGGTGAGCAAGCAGGCAGCGGGGTGAGCAAGGAGGAGGGGGATAAGTGCAATGGAAAGGCTAAGGTGCTTCAACACGGGTCGAAGTACGGGTTGAGGTGGCTTACAGGTTTGCGTGAACGCAGGGCAAGCCACAAGGTTGGCTGAATCCCCAGCAAGCAGGGCAAGGTGTCGAGCACTAGCAGCAGGGCCAATCAGGAGCAGCACAGTCTTATCCACATGTTCCGCTGCCAGTTGCTGCAGCACGACAAACGAATCTAACCTGCTGATGAGCAAGGATGGTCAACTCATCCATCACCTAGCCATGCCCCCTGGCTGCAACGAGCTAAGCCTGGCCCATGCTCAAGATGGCCGCAGTGGCGGGGAGCTACACCCTGCCTACCTGAGTCCAGGAGATCTTGGCATTGTCCCCTGCACACAGCCCTCGCTTGGTGACAAAGTTATAGATGCCACCCCGCCCCTCTTCATCGCCTGCATACCTGCAGCACCAACACCACCCCGCCCAATGATGTCACAACTGGAGCGCTGCCCTGTCTGTAAAGTTGCAATCAAACGATAGATTGACAAACCAGGTCCAGCATAGGTGACTGCTTGACACCACGACACACAACGACATGGCTGCACTGAGGCATGCATGCCATGTGCGGGCATCTGCACCTGGCACCCCCACCCCAGGCCACTTCACCTGCCTCCATAGCCACCTGGGTCTGTTCCAAGGCAACCTTTCCAAGGCAACCTTTCCAAGCTGCTAAGGCTAGTGGCTTGACCAACTGTTTGGGTCTCTCATCCATGCCTGCGCTGCATGCTGGCTGGCTCCCTGGGGTGCAATTTGACAGAAACCTGGCCTGGCTCCAGCTGCAGCTGCTGGTGACATCGGCTCACCAATTCTGCACTGTGCTGTACTTGATCTCTGCGCCCTTGCCAGCATGCAGCTCCACTACTGCCGCATGCAACTGGTTCTTGTCGTAGGATGGCGCAGTACAGCCCTCCAAGTAACTGACGTACGCATCATCTTCACAGATAATCAGTGTGCGCTCAAACTGCACAAATGCAGGCGTGTGCACTGGGCATGCTAACTCTCAGCCTAAGCAATCCTTAACGTGCAGCATGACATCCTCAGTTTTGGCATTTCTAGTTGCCGCCTGCCACCAGCCTGTTGCCCGACTGACACCATCTTGACCCGTCAAACCCCCGACCATTGCCTGGCTCTGCAACCTCACGCATGCCACTTGTGATATACATGTGCAGCATACAGCACCTTTGGCTCACTGCCTGCGGCTGTGATGACTGACCTGTCCAGTCTCTGATGCATTTATTCTGAAGTAGGTCGACAGTTCCATTGGGCTCTTCACGCCCTTGGGAACAAACACAAAAGAACCGTCCGAGAACACAGCTGAGTTCAAGGCTGCAAAGTAGTTGTCCGCAACAGGCACCTGCACAGGCATGTGCAGGAGGGTTAGCCATGGGGGCACATCTGTTTAATTCCCTTGAACTCACACAAGAAGCATCGCTGCACAGCCCTCTCCACTGCTGCAATGTAGAAAGATGACAGCTGCGGCTGGGGCACGCAAGGAGCTCACCAATTGCCCCTTTGAGTGCAGCTGTGGGTGTGCAGGGGTCTGTGACTCACCACACTGCCCATGTATTTGCGCACAAGCTCCGGATACTGGTGCACTGCCTCGCTGATGGAGCAGAAGATCACCCCAGCCTTCAGCAAGTCAGCCCGGAAGGTGGTCGCAATGGATACTGAGTCGAACACGGCATCCACAGCAACGTTGCTCAAACGCTTCTGCTCATTCAAAGGGATGCCAAGCTTGTCGAAAGTCCTGAGCAGCTCTGGGTCGACCTCGTCGAGCGACTGCTTCTTCTCCTTCATCTTTGGCTCTGAGTAGTAGGAGTAGTCCTGGTAGTCTATCTCGGGAAAGCTATTGTCGCTCCACTTAGGTTCCTCCATTGTTAGCCACTTGCGGTAAGCCTTTAGCCTAAACTCCAGCATCCATTCTGGCTCCTTCTTCTTGACACTGATGGCGCGCACCACGTCCTCGTTCAGCCCCTTGGGGAAAGTATCGCTCTCTATGATAGTGCTGAACCCGTATTTGTAGGGCCGGCTCATAAGACGCTGAATGTCCCGCTTCTCGTCGGTCATGTTCGCAATCTCTACCTCCTCGGCCAAAGCCGTGCGCAGGACCACAAGGCCGCGGTTCTGCTGCGGCTGGTGCACGGCGGAGCGGCCATGTCTTGAGCACTTGGGTGCAGGCGGACAACGCCCGTTGTAGATAGTGCCTGGCTGCTGCGCCAAGAGCGGCCCTTGTTGAGCGGACGCATAGTGCGACATCGAGCTCTGCATGACTGTGGGCGTGGGGTGCAGAGAACTAGCACAATTCGGCCTCACAGCTTCCAACACATTCGGTTGGGCAAAAGATCCATGCAAGCACGGTTGTGCACCACGTTTGGTTGCGCCATCGTCCACACATTCTGTGCACTCGTCCACATAACCACTTCACAGCGTTCAGTGATCTGCGCAGCACAACTATGGCCGAGAAGGGGACTTTTGCTGTGAAGGTGCGGCGACACGTAGCTCCTCACAGCAGTGGGCATAAGAGCTCTTGGGAACGCGTATGCAAACGCGACCCAGCCGGCAATCCCTGCTGCTGGCTGCAGGTTGGCCTGGCACAAATGTTGAAGGGCGGCGTGATTATGGACGTGACGAACGTAGAGGAGGCTCGTATCGCTGAGGAGGCAGGTGCTGTGGCGGTCATGGCGCTTGAGCGGGTCCCTGCCGACATCCGCAAGGACGGAGGCGTAGCGCGCATGAGCGACCCAGAGATGATTAAGGCCATTAAAGCCGCCATCACTATTCCAGTCATGGCCAAGGCCCGCATCGGCCACTTCGTCGAGGCCCAGATTTTGGAGGCCTTGAACGTTGACTACATCGACGAGTCAGAGGTGCGTGTGCTCTACTCGTGCCAGCGTACCGCCGACACGCTCTGCCTGTTGTTTGTGCCTGCCAGCCTTCGTGCTTCCACCACCTTGCGTGTCGTGTGTGGTGTAGCACTTCTGGGTGCAGTTCTGATTGTCAGCACATCAGAATTGCCTGTGGTATTGGTGTTGGCAGGTGCTGACCCCTGCTGATGAGATCCACCACATCAACAAGCACAACTATAAAGTCCCCTTTGTGTGTGGCTGCCGAGATCTGGGCGAGGCCCTGCGCCGCATTGCTGAGGGAGCAGCTATGATTCGCACCAAGGGCGAGGCTGGCACTGGCAATGTGGTTGAGGCAGTCCGCCACACCCGGGCTGTCATGGGAGCAATCCGTGCTCTGCAAACCATGGTATGTACAGCCTAGAATTGAACATGTGCATGTATGTATAGGCAATCATGTGGTGAAGGCTGCAGCAGCTGTGGTGGTACTGTGTGCAAGAGCATGTGTAGCTGCAGAATTGCTGATGTGTTGTTCTGTAGGATGATGACGAGCTATACGTGTATGCTAAGGAGATCAGGGCTCCAGTGGAGCTGGTTCGGCAGACCAAGCACCTGGGCCGCCTGCCAGTCGTGAACTTTGCAGCTGGTGGTGTGGCCACCCCTGCAGACGCAGCCCTGATGATGCAGCTGGGCATGGATGGTGTGTTTGTCGGGTCAGGGGTGTTCAAGAGCGGGGACCCAGCCAAGCGAGCACGTGCCATTGTGCAGGTGAGCAGAATGCAGACTACAGATTAGGGTGGGTCTGAGTGCCTTGGTGTGCTGGCGAGCGCACGAGACATGGTGTTGGTTTGTCATGGTTGACAGTGATGCCATGATGCACTGAGTGGCACATCCTCTTATCTGGAGGTAAGTATGCAGGTCAGTATGCAGGCTGTCACTCAGCGTTGCCCTTAGCTGTTTGCCATGCAGGCTGTCACGCACTACAACAACCCCAAGGTGCTGGCAGAGGTCAGCTCATGCCTTGGGGAGGCGATGGTGGGCATCGATGTGAGGGACAAGAACTTCACCTCGTACGCCCAGCGCTCGGAGTAAAGCGCAGCAGTATGTGCAACCCCATGGTGTATTGCATGCGAGTATGTGACTTGAGCGATGACTTGAGCGATGACGTGAGTGATGGGTGCAATGAGAGGTGCATGTTACAATGCTGGCGATTCACTCTGGTTTTGAGAGATAGGAATGCAAGATAGTCATGCTACTGGATCAAGTGCATGTCCATGTCATGTTAAGTAGAAGTGAGTGGATGTGAATTATTCAATGGGTCTTACACAGCTTAGATTAGTGCACCACAGCTGAAAGTCAACAATAACACCGGTGACAGAATAGTTTCGGACAAGTTCACACAAGTACACGGCACCCATCACATCGTTGATGTCATAAGAATTGACCACTACCTCGAGTCATGGAGCGATAGTTGAATGTATCCGTGCCTTGTATCCCGCATTGTGATGCTCCTGTTTAAACTGCATGTTTACAGATCACAAGGGAAGTTCAACTTTGACAAGTACATCAGAGCATTGAGTACCCTACGAAGCAGGGAAAGCTGATTTAAAAAAAGGAAATTGGGATTGGACACTTGGACATTGTGCCCTAAGACAGTGTTGCCCCACATGAAGGTGTCATACGGCTCCAAGGGGAACATACCACCCTAGATGAGATGGCATAAGGCATACAAAACGTTCGAAAGCCGCCACCTCCCAGACCATACCGGTTCACTACCTCCAAATCCAACCCAGCTTCATGCCGTGCCTTGCTTCCTTTTGTGAATTGTCGTGTGCTTTAGCGCGTTTTACACTTAGTGTCCTTGCAGGTCGTTGCAGCACTTCAGACACAACAAGCGCAGCACAGAAGATGTCTGGAGGTTTTTTGCAGTGCTCTTGACACCAGTGTGTGGGTTTGTTGACTTGGAGCAGGTGCCTGTACCACCGCTGCATTGACATTGCACATGATGCTTTTGCAACCGCCACAGCAACATTGGAGGCTGCAGCAGAACATGACTGTACTGTGCACATGCATAACATGGCCAGACACTCAAGCAGGGATGTGCCTACAGGGTCGCACGACAGAAAGAGCAACCAAAGTTAAATCCTCAAAAATGAGGCTGTGGGCAAAAAGCGGCACGTGCAGGCGGCTTCACATAGGGCTTGCTGCATGCAGCTGGGGACAAAATGCAGCGGGCATAGCCTACACCAAGCACCACCAGCCCATGCGCCACAAGGAGCTCCTCTTGAGGCTCTAGCTGGATCAGGTGCATGTTGCCCCACCATCGCCCTGACCCTTACATGGTGTGCTGCATGCTGCAGCATACCTGAGGGTCACGGTGATGTACACCATACAGCCTCTGTAATGATGCTACCCAACAGAACACGCCTAACTGCTTGGCCCTGTTAGCTGCCAGCCCCTGTTCAATTAACAGTTCTTGCCGACCACCTTGGCCACCCGCACTTCCACAATGGAGCCAGGCTTGCCTGGCACACAGCCCTTCACCACAATGGCTTTGCGTACCGAGTCGATCTTTAGGATCTGCAGTCAATACCATTCCCCATCAGAATCAGAGCTGGGCACAGGTTGATCACAGCCTGTAGCAAGGCAAGCACGCTTATGTGCATGCAAACCCACTGTGCATACATGGTGTAGTGACACCATACGACAAGCTGCCAGCTTACACTCACTTGTTGTGCCCTAATGGTGATCCGCTCATTGCCCATGTGGCCAGCCTGCTTGAGACCGGGGAAGACACGTCCAGGCGTTGTACCAGCACCCATGGAACCATGCTCACGGTGGCTCTTGGAGCCGTGAGTCATGAAACCGCGATGGTGACCCCACCTCTTAACCGTGCCTGCAAACACACACCTCAACGTAATACCTATGGTTCCATGGCCGCTGGGCGTAAGCCTGCTGGGTGCTGTGCCCTTGGCCAGCAGGGAACAAGCAGCAGTCAGGCAAGACGAGCCAGTTACCTTGGAAGCCCTTTCCAATGCTGGTGCCTGCGACGTCCACCTTCTCGCCCTCCTTGAACATGTCACTGACCGAGAGTTCTTGCCCAGGCGTGTACGAGGTCACGACTGACTTGTCCTTGAGCTGCGGCCACCAATGCAAGCTGTGGCTATATCTGTTCCTGCGGCTGCTCCACATGCGCCCCTCGCGTCGCTGCACCTACCCTGAACTCTATCAAGTGCTTGAGCGGAGGGCAGCCCGACTTCTTCAGGTGGCCCAGCTCGGGCTTCGTCATTTTGCGCTCGGGCACCACCTTGTAGCCTACCTGCATGTGCGGACAAGCTAGACCAGCATAACTGAAGTGGGCTATCATCAGAGATGCTGCAGGTTGCGCAGCCCACTGCGGACCTGCACCGCATTGTATCCATCGGTCTCGTCTGTCTTGATGGCGGTAACAACATTGCCCTCCTCCAGCGCGATGACAGTGGCAGGGACGCACAGCCCCTCGGGCGTAAAGTAGGACATCATTCCCGCCTTGGTGCCCAGGATGCCCACGCCTAAGCAGAGCCAAGACAATGCAGGCGCATGTCTAACTTCTGTAGTTGCTTGGCCACTGTGCCCTGCTAGCCGGCTCCCCTGAAAGTCGCTTATTGACGCTGACTGCGACTGTCTCACCCGCTGCAAAAGTGTTTGCCTGCACGGAAGCACGCTGCACATTGACGGAGGTGCGCACTGGCGCACTAGAGACGCTGCTGGGCCTTGGCGCGGCCTTGAACGCGATTCTGGTAGCTGTGAAGGCCATGATGCCCACGCGCTGGTCTCAGTCCGCAAGCACCAGAGGTAGACAAACCAGTGCAGGCTTGCAGCAACATGCATAAAGTGGTCAAGGGAGCTATGATGGTGCGTAATGTGAGCGATGGCTGCTCATCACTGGCCACAATGCCAGAGTGTTTACTGCTGCTGTAAACCCCAGAGAGCCTACTCTGTGTCAACAAGTTTTACCAATCATGGTGGACAGGGCGTCACAGGAGGTTCGACTTGTATATCAGTAGCACAGCTTAGTACACTAGACTGTTTGAGGGATGCGCGTGTTGTGTTGCAGTGCCTGAATCTAGAGTGACCGACAGTTTGCATGCAGTGTGCACCCGTGAGTGAGTCGAACTGCGCTACTCACGTGACGTGTATTTCACCAGGTATCCAGAGTCCAGATAGATACAGCAAGCCGGTATGTATACCTTGACAGACCGCTCGACCGGTCGTACCAGCGCCAGGGTCACCACATCGAAAGGCTCCCCACACATGCGCGGGACTGCGCTGCTCAAAGCGTGCTGTGACCTCACGCGACTGGTCCCGCGGCGATACAGCCTCGCTCTGTTATACCGCAGAGTAGGAGTAGCACAGAACAGCAATGCAGAGGCTGTCCAGAACTTGGACGGAGTTTTGGACGGCATTTGTCCCAGGTTGGCTGGCCCAGGCTGGCTATCGGAGCTGCGATCGTTGACGGCCGAAGCACCATGCCTTCAGCCAATCAAATGGCCCGTGTGTAAGTCTGTGACGCGCGGAAGGCATGTGAGGGTCTCTGACTGTGACTGCATTCTGTCGTTGTCCCCAGGTTTTTCGATGCCTTCAATGCCCGCGATGTAGCCCATATCGTGTCCATTCTAAGTCCAGACATTCATCATCATGATTTGGCCCACGAAGCGCAAACGTCGCATTTGGTGAGCTGTGCCCTTGAGGGCTTGCAAGCATCAAAACGTGGCTGACCCGGTTTCTTGCATGGCATTGGACAGGCTGTAGCTCGCTTCTACTCAGAGCTTGTGTCAGGACTGCCAGAGAGCGTGCAGTTTGTCATAGATGACATGACAGAAGGCGACCCTCACAGGTGTGGTCACCCTTCTCCACGCTCTGCATAGCTGCCCACCGCTGCTACGAACACCTATGACACTCTGCAGGGTGGGTGTGACATGGCATCTAGAGCTGGGTGGCAACCAGCTGCCCTGCGCTTGTGGCCTGTCGTTTTATCGGATTGATGCCACCGGCCGCATCTGCTATGTGCGCCAGGCAAGTACCTTGCACAAATTGGCCAGCCAGAACACAAAGCCATGGAAGGACATGCCATGACGTCTTACTGAAGACATCACCATCCTATTCCCATCACAGCTGCCAGCATGCGCACTAGCTTAGCAAGCCTGTCATATGGTGAACATACAACTGGCTGTTGCCCATAGGATATGCAAGCTCAAGGTGCTTATGTGTCTGCAAACCCTGGGCGGTCTGGTGCCTGTGCCATTCATCCATTGTTGGAGTCATGCCGAACGCATCTGCACACATAGGAGCGCAATGCACTGCTACGCAATGCGATGACTGTAACAGAGACGGCAATGCACCGATCGTCAGCAGGTTGACCCAGTGCGAGGTGCAAGCGCAGCATCCTGACTTGGTTTGTGCCCAGACTTGTGTGACTCAGAGCAGAGTGTGACTGCGGCCGCTGCTCATGCTAACACCTGCAGTCCCCGGAACACGTTGTGAAGCTGGGCAGTCTGGCCCAGAGTGTGAGCGGGCTGGTAGCCACACCCCTGATCAACGCCCTGGGTGCCTCCCCGCCTGACCTGTGGTCCAGGTATGTCAGCCACCTGCACATACTTATCCATGGTAGCTGACCAGCACCTTAGCCCTCAACCTAGGGCCGTCATTGCCATGGAACACTAAGCGTGGACCACTACAAAACAATGTTTTCGTCTGTGTGGATTTCCCATGCACATGGCATACACATGGGCATGGTCGCCTACCACCTACACCACTGCCTAACCCGGAGGGCTATGATCTAGAGTTGGCATGACAAACATGTGCTGATTGTAAGCTGATGACAGCTTCAAGGGGGGGTCACACTACTATGCCTCAGCAGGCTGCTGCTGCTGCTGCTGCTGCTGCTGCTGCTGGGTCTTGGGTGGGCGGTCTCGCACCCGCTCGTAGCCCAGGCCTGGGTACTCCTTGCCCTTGGCTGGCAGAGCTCCCCGGTCTGGCCACCAGCACAGCTCCAGCGGGCGCCACCTGCTTTCCCCAATGCGCTGCATGTTCAATGCTGCATTGCAGCCCGTGTCTACCCACCTGCCTGGCTGTGGTGCTGGCTTGGTTTTGGCTGCTTTGCCCTGGGCCTTGCCTTTGCCCTTGGTGGGCTGGGTGGGCTCAGCTGCCTGCTCAGCCTTGGTGCGCTTGCTGCGCTTGGCTGGTGGGGGAGTGCTGGGCCCAGGCTCTGTGGCTGCTGGCTGAGTAGCTGCCTGGCTGCTGCATGGGGCCTGTGGGGGCTTGGGGGGGGCCACTACCGGGCACCACATCATACCCAGCACTGGCTTGTCACGCTGCTGGCTCCAGGCTGGGCGCAGCAAGCGCTGTTCCACCTGCCCTGCTGGGGGCTTCCAGTCAGCAGGCCTGGTGGCCTTGCGTTTGTTTAGCCAGCTCTCACAGGACTGCTGACCATTCACTGCTGAGCTGACCCAGCTGGTGCGGTGCTCATCCACAAGCACCACCCTGCCCCGCCGCTAATCTGTGCCCCAGTCATGCACAGTCATGCCCGCAGTCATGCACACAAGTCACGCAGGGTATTTCACCATGTCTTCATGCCCAACCCACCACCTCTCAGTGCATAACCCTCCCAACCATCCTCACCTTCTTGAAGAACTGTTCCAGCGCCCGGTCCTGGGCCCCGTACAGCCTCAGCCACTGCCGTTCCCACTTGGGGTCCAGGTACACCTCCCACACCGCGTCCCAGGTGGCCAGGGTGCCGCTGACTTGCTTCGTTTTGTCGGACGTGGTTTTTGCTTGGCGGTGCTCTTCCGCATCTTTGTATGCATTGCATTGCATGCTTAAGGCTCATACCAGCTCATACCTGCTCATACCAGTGTGTCACTCCGCCACATCACTCTCGCACCTCCAGGAGGCAGGCTTTCGAGGTACACATATATATATCTTCATGATCATCAGACACTGTCAATACATAACCACAGTCACGCAGTCAGCACAGTCAGCACGGAAATGCTTGCCAACCAGCCTGCTCACTTGTGAATGCCGCTGCTTTCTCTCATGCCTCCATTGCTACCTTGACACTTACGACAGGCTCTGGTGCTGCTGCGTTGCCCATGTTGCAGTGTCACTAGCATTGCTGGCTCACTGCTAGCAGGGCCTGCTCCCACAGAGACCTCGAGTCACAGCAGCAGCAGCCCAGGGGCGGCGCCCACTGTGAAGCCCATGGAACTCCTTGCTGGGAGGGCTGGCCACTTGACAGCTGCCCAGCCTCACCACCACCTTAGCGCACCACAGACTGCACCAAGTGTGGACAGCTCACCCCTTCCCTCATGCCGTTCAGCAGCGGGGGCATGCAGCCCACCCAGCCCTCGCGCAGGGTTTGCCGACGACGCCCAGCGCAGTGATGCCAGCCCTGCTCCAGCCCTCTCACTGACAGCAAGTGTGGTGCCGGAGGGCCCTGCTGTCAACAACGTGGTGGCCTTCAGTGTGCATGTCCCTCGCACAGATGAGGCGCCTCAGGCTCTGGGGGGCGGCGGCAGCAGCAGCAGCAGTGGCGGCAGGGCAGTCTCCGCACACAGTGGCACCCACCAAGAGCGGATAGCAAACACTGGTGGCCGCAGCCCCAGCAGGAGGGGAGCAAGTCCTTGCCGCCGCGATGCCCCACCTGCGCGTGCCATGACGCTGGAAGGACCCATGGTGGCGGCTACTCCGGTGGGACATAGACACACACCTTAGCTGGGTCAACGTGTGCATGTGCAAAGGAGCCACACACCAGGGGTATTGCACCTCACCTAACCCACCACACAACAGGGTGGTCGCCTCTGTTGCTGACCATTGCAGCCTTGGGGGCCTGCACAGGGTCCCCGGCAGGGGGAGCTGGCACCTCTTGGCACCCTTAGGCTGTTGCCCCTGTGTGCAAAAGTGTACAAAGAGATGTTTGTACCTGATGCTACCATTTGATCTGTTGAGCTTTCTCAAGGCGCTGGCTTGAACCATGCTGTGTGTCACCCTCGAGGTGCGGCTGACTGCTGCCTGATAGGTGCAGGGAAGCCTTGAGCTGTTGGAGCAGGCTGGGGCTGCAGTGCGCCCTCAAGACCTGGCCGGGCTATGGGCCAAGGTAAAGCAGTCAACGCCCTCATGCCCACATGCACTTGCAAAAGACTAGGCAGCCTCACTTTACTGACATAACGCTAGTACTTGAGCCCAAGGCCCACAATGCCGAACCCTATATTGGGCTTGCTGCCAAGTTCAAAGAATGGCTTGACATGGCACTCAATGAGCAGCCAGATATTGCAGCCAAATTCAAAAAGGGCCTCTCTCAAGTCAGCACCTTGGCCCTCAACCTTGAGCCTTCATTGCAGTCGAACACACTAATTGTGAACCACTACAAAACAGTGTTTTTGTCTGTGTGGAGTTCCCATCGCATGGCATGCACATGGCCTATACATGGCATACACATGGTCACGGTCGCCTACCACCTACAGCATTGCCTGACCCGTTAGGGCTACACCGTAGAGTTGGCATGACAAAACATGCAGTAAGCGTAAGCTGATGACAGCTTCAAGTGGGGGGGGGGCACACACTACTGTGCCACAGCAGGCTGCTGCTGCTGGGCCTTGGGTGGCTTGTCTCGCAGCCGCTTGTACCCCAAGCCAGGGTACTCCTTGCCCTTGGCTGGCAGCGCTCCCTGGTCTGGCCAGAAGCACAGCTCCAGCGGGCGCCACCTGCTCTCCCCAATGCGCTGCATGTTCAGCGCTGCATTGCAGTCCCTGTCCAGCCACCTGCCTGGCTGCGGTGCTGGCTTGGCTTTGGCAGCCTTGCCCCGGGCCTTGTTGGGCTCAGCTGCCGGCTCAGCCTTGGTGCGCTTGCTGCGCTTGGCTGGCAGGGGAGTGCTGGGCCCAGGCTCTGAGGCTGCTGCCTGTGAGGCTTCCTGGCTGCTGCGTGGGGCCTGTGGGGGCTTGCGGGGGGCCACTACCGGGCACCACATCATACCCCGCACTGGCTGGTCACGCTGCTGTCTCCAGGCTGGGCGCACTAGGCGGTGTTCCACCTGCCCTACTGGGGGCTTCCAGTTTGCAGGCCTGGTGGCCCTGCGCTTGTTTAGCCGGCTCTCACAGGGCTGCTGGCCATTCACTGCTGAGCTAACCCGGCTGGTGCGGTGCTCATCCACTAGCACCACCCTACCCCGCCGCTGGTCTGTCCCCCTGGGCCTGCACACCACCTTGCAGCAGGCCCGCAGCACCGCACCAGCACCCCAGCCACCCCTGGTGCCAATGGTAGCTGCACCAAAGAAGGCCATCAGCACTCAAGTCAGCACAGGACACAGTCAGCACGGCACCTAACCTGACATTGCACCCTGCGCAGAAATGAGGGCCACCCTAGCTTTTCTTAAGCCCCCCCTCTTCCTTCATAGGGCATCCCTTTCCATTACGAGAAAATCACAGTTCGTTATATCCCCGTAATGGTCGGCACTTCGGACGCTGAAATCGATGACTTGACGCGTGGATGGCCTCATACATGACTTCGCGTAGCGTACCATGAGGGTCGCGGCATCAGCGCTGACTCGCGGGAAAAAGTGCACGCCTTGACACAATTACTGGAAAAGTGCACGCCTTGACACAATTACTGGAAAAGTGCACGACTTGACCCACAATTACGGGAAAAGTGCACGACTTGACCCACAATTACGGGAAAAGTGCGCGACTTGACCCCGATTACTGGGAAAGTGCGTACAACTTTCTTAACCTCGCTACGACGTCGTCTACCGCTACACCCATGCGCTTCACGGTGCAAGCCCTATCATAATGCGAACTACGCCTTGCACAAGTTGCACATTGGTGCAGTTGCTGCTTGCGCTTATCGAGTTGATAGGGGGGAGGGGCCATTCTTATCACAAGGCTAGAAAACCGTATGCTCGTAATGTAAAGGGATATCGCATAATGTCTCGGCCAGCGCTGTTCACGTCCAAATAACAGTCTCGGCCAGGTCTCGAGTTGCGTAAACGTCTCGGCTGCGCCTCGACGTTTACCGCAACTCTCGACCCAGCCTCGACCGTTATTTTCCCGTAACAGCTTGGCCTCCGACATTATACTATACATCTTCACCAGCACCAGGTGGTTACCTGCCAAGCACAAACATGTAGTTTCTGCACAACCATAACAACATCCTGATAACTCACCTCACACTTCACACCTCTCACACCCCACACAAGCTTGGATTTGGACGCCCCCTGCACGCTGCTGTTGTGGGGCCACTGCATCGCCATGTGGTGGATGCTGTCAGCTTGGTATTCACATGGCTCTTCAGCCACCGTGACCAACATGATACCAGAACAACAAAAGCTTGATCAACAAGGAACAAGGCAGTGCCTGCGAGTAATCCCATTTGGTAGTCCTCCTTACCAATCCAAGAGCCCAAGAGGAGCCAGCACCTTAGCCCTCAACCTAGGGCCTTCATTGCCACGAAATGGTGTTTCTGTCTGTGTGGAGTTCCCGTGCACATGGCTTACACATGGGCATGGTCGCCTACCACCTACACCATTGCCTGAAACCAGAGGGCTATGATCTTGAGTTGGCATGGCTAACATTTGCAAACATGACCTTGTTTTCGTGGGCATTTAGTAGGACGCGGCTTTTGCTTGGCGGTGCTCTTCCGCTTCTTTTGAGTCATCGCGCCACTAGGCTCAAACCAGCTACCAGCTCATACCTGCTCATACCAGTGTGTCACTCCGCCACATCACTATCGCACCTCCAGGAGGCAGGCATCCGAGGTCTACATAGATATGTTGGATATATATATATGTAATGGATAATCGGCGGGCCGAGTACATTATGCGAAAATAAGACGAGGACGAGTCCATTAGATTCGCGTAATGTGCGAGGTAGAGGCGATTATCTAGTATATCTGAGGTCCGCGGCCCGTCAATTATACAAAAGGGCAGTCAACGTTAGGTCAAATATCTGAAGTTTTTGACGACGAAGTGGCTTAGCAGCAACGACAAAGCGTTCTATTTGTCTATTCGCAATGAGCGCGGCCTGCCCAAAGCCCGAAGCTTCTAGTCAACATGCCAGCCTGGCAATTATAAGTATACATGCCAGCCTGGCAATAGGCCGCTAAGCTACCGCGCTTTGTTGCATTTGTTGCGTTGAGGTTGCAATAGTTGCGTATGCGAGCTTTTTCGGGTAACTCGCGACTAGCAGGTTTCGAAGTGCAAGCCTTACATGCAACTAGCACACTCGCGACTTGCGGTACACTTGTGGAACACGCGGAGTAAGCTGCTCGCACTTTGCAGCCTTGATATACTCATCCGAGTTATGAAGAGTTATTCGATCCTGTATTTTGCATACACTTCATATACCGTACTCTCCCTTTTGATTCCCTATCCCGAATCGTTTTTTGTCCTTCGGGAAACCGGGAATGATTAAACAATGTATTTCTCTAGTCTTTCGGGAAGTAGTCAAACAATTAGTTGACCTTGACGAAAGTGCCAGCAATGGACCAGTTTGTGGTCCGGGGCATCAGTGCCGCCGACGCAGCTGATAATCTGCACCGCGAGCTCCTTATGCACGATGAACAATGCTTCCAAATGTCTCTTGATCGTCAAGCGGCAATTATTGAGAAGCGACTACCTAGGACCACTAACTTTGGGCCTTCTCCACGCCTTAATCTTGCCGCATCGCCCAGCACACCTCCTGCTCTCGCACGCACCGGCAAAGCGTATGAGAACTGGTAGCAAACTGCTAGGATTCAGCCCACCCTAGGCTGGGCCAAAGGGAGGCGGGCCAGGCTGGGACAAAGGCTAGTGCGGCGGGCCAGGCCGGGGTGGCAACAAGGGTGGCTGCTATGCCCAGGGCAAGGTCGAGGGAGGTGGCAGGCTGGGGCAAAGGCTGAGGTCACAGGACAGGCAAGGGTGGCAACCAGGCTGGCAACCATGTCAAGGGGGGAGGCGACTGGTCATACACGGTCAGCCGGCCAAGGCGGGGTGCTTTGGCCAAGGCAACAGAATGGGTGGCGGCAGGAGTACGCAAGTCTGAATGCTCCAAGGCAGATGATAAGATATGCCGCCACTGCCAGCAGCGGCAGGAGGACCACGACTGTATTAGCGAGGTTTAGTGCCCCATGTGACGTGGTCAGGTGATAAGGCCACTAGAAGAGAGGCCACGACAGTAGACTATGTGGATCATATGATCTTGATGCGAGATTAATGGAGTGGGAGGCTTGATTATTTCTTTGCACGAAGACGTTCCTTAAACTAACTTTAGACGTACTTTGGCCATCGGGGAATTTGAAACAATGAAAAGTATGGCTCGGGAATAATATTATAATTATAGTTTCCGAGGCCTCGGGAATCAAAAGGGATAGTACGGTATATATATATGATTTATTATATATATATATATATATTATGTATATATTGTGGATTGGATTGGACCCTTGAGGAACCAGCGTAAAACCAGCTAGGCTTGTTGTGATGCAAAATGTGTGGGCAAAGCACACCTTTGACAAATGTGCACTGCTTGGCGCAATACACCCAAGTGACACTGCCATACTAACCTACCACGCTACCCGCCAAGTGCTACGTTGGTGACGTGGTGCAAGCACCTGCTTGGTGAAGCACCCTCATCATCAGGGTGGGCACTGTCCCTGCTGCTGCTCTGCGTGCAGGACCCAGTGGCCAGTGATGTGGAAGGGTACGAACGTGCCCTGGACCTGTGGCAGATCAGTGGCGCACAGAAGGCCACAGCGCGGCTCATAGAGGGCTTGGAGATCGCAGTGCATGGCAGCACCTTCAGCGTGGGTCCTCAGGCGACACCATGCCCATGACTCAAATCCACCAGCATGACATGACGCCCAACACCTGGCCGCATAGCCCCTGCCCCTCCGCCCTGGCGCAGGTCCACTTCCTGACCATCATCCCCATGTTCAAGGTCACAGAGGCATATAACCTGACGCGCCCTGTGGACATGATGCGGCGTGGTGAGTAGGCAGCAAGGCAGCCCACCAGCAGCAGGCCTGGAGGGCACGCCTGCAGCGCAGCCTCGTCCTTGACTGTGTGCCCGAAGTGCAAGCTGCACTTCTAGGTTCTGTGGTGCTCAGGCTGCTGTGGCTAGTGTGGCAACAGTGCATGCATGCCAGGACCTCCGTCTTCTTGTCAGGTCGCCTCCTAGACTTGCTGATCCACGGTGATGCTTGCTGCTACCTCCTCCACCACCTCCCAGCGCTCGCCCCACCCCACCACCCAGCCAGGTGCCCCAAAGCGGCCCACGCCTCGCTATTGCAGTACACCTGACCACCCTGATGTCTGTCAGATGTGCGGTGCTGAGCTTGCTTGGGTTGCCCGCTACCTGTCCCTTGCCTTGCCCACAGGGGTTGCGGCCTTGCTTGTTGAGAGCTCATGGCTCATATGTGTGCATTCTGCAAATGCAGATCTGCGACCCGGCCAGGCCACTGCCACTGCTGGCTTGGGCGCCCATGGTGTGACTGTGGCAGCCAGCTGGTCAGCACCCTTTGCAGGTAGCTGCTGTACTGGCACTGCCCTGGTCTGGGGGGTCCTCACCTTCCAAGACAAGGGCCGTGGCAGCACCTTGGCTCTCAACCTGAGGCCTTTGTTGCCGTTGAGCACTAAGCGTGAAACACTACAAAACAGTGTTTTTGTCTGTGTGGAGTTCCCATGCACAAGGCATGCACATGGCATACACATGGCATACACATGGGCATGATCGACTTCCACCTACACCACTGCCTAAGCCAGAGGGCTATGATGCAGAGTTGGCATGACAAACATGCGCTAATTGTAAGCTGATGACAGCTCTTAGGGGGGAGGCACACACTACTGTGCCTCAGCAGGCTGTTGCTGCTGCTGCTGCTGCTGCTGGGCCTTGGGTGGGCGGTCTCACACCCGCTTGTAGCCCAGACCTGGGTACTCCTTGCCCTTGGCTGGCAGAGCTCCCTGGTCAGGCCACCAGCACAGCTCCAGCAGGCGCAGGCCCGCACGCTAGGTGTTGAGGCTCAAGCCCTGGTCTACCCATGCTTGCAGCCCCCATCCTCATCGTCATCATCATGGCATTGCATGGCAATTTGAGCCATGGCCCTCCACCCTGCCCGCTCCACTGCCCCTCACCATCACATCAGCAGCAGAAGCAGCAGCAGACATGCGTTCTCATTGTATACCAGGCTCGCATGATGCCGGCACAGTGGTCGCTGTTGCTATTGCTGCCACCTGAACGCAGGTAGGTTTGAGGAAGCATATGAGTTGCGCGATGGTGGCAGCTCGCTGGAGGTGACCAGCACCATCAGCGTGGGGACCACCAGTGCCACCACAGTGCAGGTGCAGTTGCTGTGGCCCGCTGCTGCTTTCACCAGCCTCCCTTCAGGGTGCTGGCCCCTGCTGATCAGCTCCACCACACCAACAAGCACCACCACAAGGTCCCCTTTGTGTGTGGTTGTCAAGACAGGGCGAGGCCCTGCGCCACATTGCTAAGGGAGCAGCTGTGGTTCACACCAAGGGCTCATTGGCAGGCCAGTGGCGTGCCCACTGCGGCCTGCTGCTTCCCTACTGCACACCCCTCTCTCTGTCCCCAACACACCACACCTGGGTGTGAGCGATGTGATGTGTGAAGCAACAATGTGTGATGGTGTGTGCAGGTGTACCGCCGCCAAGCCCAGGGCATGAAGCGGGAGCATCTGCTGTCGGCCAGCGAACATCGGCATGGCAAGCCAACTGATATCTTGCGACGGTTTGGCATGCCCAGCTTCTGACGGCTAGGAAGTAGCCACTGCTGAATGCATCCGCACCATTTACTTGTGCACCAGCCATCCACTGATTGCTCTTTTTGCTCTTCCGCACACGTTTTTGCACCTGACCTGCTGGCCCTCATCACGGCATCAGCACATCCCCTCCTGCACTCAGGTGTGGGTACAGGCCCAGGCAGATGTGTGGCCTGTCAGAGACCTTGGCTTGCATCAGTGCGGGGAGTAGCAGGCATCACAGTCATACGCTGGTAGTGCACGCACTGACATGCACCACGGTGTCTTGCTGGCAGCCCGCACCGCTGTGCACTTTTGGTAGCATGTGATAGCCCGCACGGGCAAGAGGGAGGGATGGGGGGTTGTTGCAGCTGTTGGGGCGGGCGAGGGCGCAGGGAGCAGCGGTGGCCCCAACCACCCTCATCCTCACACAAGCCATCGTCCGTCTTGAATGGACGTAACCCCACACAGTACACAACGCTTAGCATCTGGCTCGCATGCTCCATGGGACTCTGGGAAATAGAGGTATATCCAGCTTTTGGAAGGCATCCTGCACATGCACAGCAGTAACAAGTGACACAAGCTGGTTTGTTAAAGGACGTCGCGAATGGCAGCCTGGCAGAGGTTGCAATGTCACTTTACCCCTGCTTGTTATTGATGCCTAGTTTGAGTCATATAGGGCCTTACAACTCCATGAGGCATGCGTTCACATAATCATGGGGTAACAGTGTTGTGGCGATTGTTTACCAGTACAACATTACGGCCTTACTGTGCTATGTTGAAGAGAAGCAACACGTTTGCAGCTACAAAGGCTGAGCCAGAGAGACCCACAGGTGTGCTTTGCTTGCTGCAATTCCCAGTAGCCAGGCGTGTGGCCTGTCGGCTACACTTGCCTACTTGTGGCAGAGATGCCAACACAAACACATCTATTCTTTCCAAGTCAACTAATGCTACACATCTGCCAGCGACAGTTCATGTGAGTGGCCAGATTGATGTATCAGTGGCCCAGTACAAACCCCTACACTTGTCAGGAACAAGTGGTGACTGGTGACATTGTGTCCTTAGGTGCGATCCTAACAATGCGCAAGTTCTACCCTATGCGTAGGAATCGTCCCATCTACATAGATCTAGCTGGTAGATTAAATGGTTACATAGATTTAACAAGCCAAATCTAACGTTAGACCGTCTAATCTAGTCTAACGTTAGATGGGTCGTGACGATTCCTACCTATGCGTAATCTTGCATGTCATCTGTAAAGGGGGACAACAGCTTCAGGTGCCACATATGTTTTTGTTTGCTAAGTGTGATGAAACCCATGACACATATGCTGCCGCTGGTGCCGCCGCTGCCACTTCCGCAGCTTGCCTTTAATCTGCTCCCACCAGCACCTTAGCCCTCAACCTGGGCCTTCATTGCCGT
>JASKMD010000009.1:597559-717559 GCA_030144725.1 Haematococcus lacustris | reverse complement strand
TGCTGCTGCTGCTGCTGCTGCTGCTGCTGCTGCTGCTGCTGCTGCTGCTGCTGCCTTTACGTTCGGTTCCACTCTTCGGCTTTCTACCTTTGGAGGTTGGCTTGTATCCATCCAAGCCCTGCCTCTTCAGAGTAACAACTACTACAACCACCTACACCATTGCCTGACACAAAGGGCTATGATCTAGAGTTGGCATAACAAACATGCGCTAATTGTGAGCCGATGACAGCTTTAAGGGGGAGGCACACACTACTGTGCCTCAGCAGGCTGCTGATACTGCTGCTGGGCCTTGGGTGGCTTGTCTCGCACCCACGTGTAGCCCAGGCCTGGGTACTCCTTGCCCTTGGCTGGCAGAGCTCCCTGGTCTAGCCACCAGCACAGCTCCAGCGGGTGCCACCTGCTTTCCCCAATGGGCTGCATGTTCAATGCTGCATTATAGGCCCTGTCTACCCACCTGCCTGGCTGGCACCACCTTGTAGCAGGCACGCAGCACCGCATCCACAACCCAGCCTTCCCTGGTGCCAATGGTAGCTGCGCCAAAGACATATGTATATATTGAATCCATCTCCCGTTTCTGACGGATGGCATTGAGCAGCACCTGACTGTGCATTGGGACCGCCATGTTGATGATGAGGGTGGTGATGGTGATGAATAGCTACGGTGCTACGAGGTGCTCCCACCAACATGCCCTGCCATGGTCGTGAACCTGGCCTCGAATTACCCATAGCCAGCGGCTTCGGCTGCCACCATTTATCGTTGTGTGCCAGTCACTTCCTGTCGACGGAAATCTGGACAACAATTACAAAACATGCAAACATTGTAAGCAAACCCATTACTCCTCAACACTGCACTGCCCTCCTACACTGGCACCCTTGACAACATCCTCTTGCTGACAGTGTCTGACGCTGATGGCATGCATTTTACCTCATCTGCGACCCCTACAGGATGGCTGTGAACAGATCATCTCATCAATGTGTTGCTACGGGGTCGGCATACCAAGAATGCCTGCAAGTTGCTGACCCATCATGCACCAACAGTACATGTAATGGACACTCAGCCATTGCAAGCACATGTCAGGCATGTATGCAAGCAAGCTTGCAATAACTGTGGCCACATACTCGCTACCTGCATGAGTGCAGTTTGTTTCGGGTGAGAAGCAGCAGCCAAGCAGGTCTACACACATCTGTTGCAGTCTCAATACAGCCTGCAGGTCAGTGTTGCATCGCTTGATACTGCTGGTGCTTTATGCAGTCCCTGCAACGCAAGTGCACAGCATGCATGGAGCTGCCCTATAATCCGCTGATGGTGGCTAGTTGCATGGGTCACCTACAACAGTGAGGTGTGGGCGCCCTGGGCAATACATGGCACGGAAACATAGCTGAGTTGCGGCCTGACGACCCTTGTCGCTGCTGTGTTGCACATCTTGCGCATGCAGCATCCCTGAATATCTCCATGACGTTGTTCAGCACTGATGAAGATGAGGATGCAGCAGCCATGCACACGTCGCCCCGCATTAGCCGAGGCCTTCCCAGCAGTCCCGAGGTCACATTAGCTGATTGTCTGGTGTGCTGCCGTTTCTACGAGTTGTAGTACATGGTGGACATTGGGTGAAGCTGCACCTGCTGCATGAGGCCTCCAAACAGCTGCTGCTGCTGCTGCTGCTGCTGCTGCTGGTGGGGGCCAGGCTGCATGCTGCCACCCCCACCGCCCTGCAGCAGCCCTTGGGAGTGCCAGTTATCAGGGGCGTAGGAGGCTTGCGAAAAGTTGTCCAGGGCTGCCGGACCGGCGAATGCAGCCGATGAGCCCGCCCCACCACCGCTCATGCCCATGTTTGGGGAGCTTGTAGACCTGAAGCACCATGCACGATAGCATGTCAGCCGTCAGGCCAAGGGCTGGGCGCTCAACACCAGGGCAGACCACAAGCAACAGCGTGCCAGTAGGGTATGTGGGGCAGCATCCCATACGGTGAGAACAGCAGCTTGGTGGCTGTCATGGCAGCTTGGTGGCTGCTGTGGCTGCCACACAAGAAGCAAGCCGTGAAGATACACAAGAAGCACGATAAAGACACTTGCACACAGGGCACTTACATGTCGACGAGCTGACGCCGCCCAAAAGGGTTCTTGCTGTACTGGATGCGGATGCCACCTCGTTCGCTAGAAGGTAGCACTGCGCCCTGGTAGGTGGCGTGCACTGCAGCTGCGCTCATCACGTCCTCAAACTCCACAAAGCATGACACCTGAGACAAGGCAGCCACAGCCAGTGCATCCATGCCCCTGAGTGGCCTTCACAGGACAGTTGGTGAGAAACAGCAGGAGGACAGCCATCACACCTGCTTGGCTCCTCGAACCAGCTTCATTTGGCGGAAGCCTGCCTGAGCGCTGAACAGCGCCATCAACTCCATCTCTGACACCTACGTGGTAGCATGCATCAAAACTGACATGCATGTGTACCCGGGCAAGTGCAAACACACATTGACGCATCACTTAACTGACATGAAATGGCATGCCTGGACACAGCACAAACAGCAGAGGGCATTGCCTTGCACCATGGTAGCATAGCAATATGACGCTGTGTGCCACAGCATTAACCACAGGATCCTTGCAACACAAGTGTGAGAACACCATGCGGTGCCATCACTAAACTGGCAGCGCCAAGACACAGGCTGACCTGGTCAGACAGGTTGCCAATGAACAGGGTGTTGCAGGGCGGGTTGTCGCCCCTGTTGCTGACAGGCATGAAGCCCACAGGGCCCAGGGAAGCTGCCATGTTACTTGACAGGAGGCCTGCATTGGAGATGCCCCGATCCAATCCTGGTGACACCCCACTGCCTTGTCCCAACTGCATCTGGGCTGCAAAGCTGCTGCCACCGCTGGGCTGTAGTCCAGCCGCTGCTGCGGCCAGTGGGTGGAGGCTTCCACCAGCGCTGCTGATACCTGCATAAGCAGCATGCCATGCTAGGTGTCGCTGAGCAACACCATGCTTCCTGCCTTTGCAGCCATGTCAGTCAGCCTAGTAACAAAACAGGGCTGGCTGCTGGGTGGGCTGCATGCTCAACAAGAGCAGCAGCATCCTTGGCAGCACGGGGCAATGCCGCACCACCATGTAGGCATGGGTCCTTGCATGCATTTAACACGCACCAGGCATCCCCTCATTGAAGGTGGCAGACCCAGCAGTGCGCATGCCACCTCCAAGGCTCAGCTGCTCCAGCCCGCCCAGCCCGCCATAGCCTACAGTGCAGTGCAGTACAGTGCAGTACAGTGCAGTGCAGTACAGGGCAGTACAGGGCAGTGCACACCACAGCTCAGGCTCAAGTTAAACCTTAACCCTAGACTAGCCACATTGCTTGCCCCTGAGTTACCGCATGGCTGGCTATGCAGCGCAACAGGTGGCAAAGTAGGGGTTGCTGTCTGGCGCACGGTGGGGAGCATGTCAGTCACCTGTGCTGGCTGTGGGATAGGTCAGTCCCAAAGGAGGGTTAGGCAGCAGCATCACTGGCCTGTGAGCGCGCCTGATGCTTGCATCGCCTTCCTACGGTCAAGACATGCACCAGCAGTGCCTAATACTGCATGGCACTACTTCAGACAAGTAGGCGGTAGGATGAGCGCATTTGCCAGACCTGTGCGACACAACTGCGGCAGAGTGCGGGCCGCATGTGCCTCAACACTCAAGTGAATCCAGCTCATGTGGTGCATGGATCAGGCACCCACTCTGATGTACATGTTCTTGTGCGCCATCTCAGCTCGCAGCTTGTAGACAAGCGGTGGCACGCCGCTGTTGGTGGAGCCACCGCTCAGGGCAGTGACCCTGCTGCGCTGCATGTCCAGCTGTGCCGCCTGCAAAGCCGCTGCTTGCTGCCGCTGCCTCATGTCAGGCGCGGTGCCAGAGCCCGGGACCTGCCCGCTGTAGCGCTGACCCAGTGACCGAGTGTGCAGGCTACTCTCCTCAGAAGCAGCTGAGCTGGCGGGACCTGCTGAGCCGTCAGCGCTCCCAATGTTGCGCACATGATGTGCTGCTGTACCTGACCCTGGTGCCCCACCGCTGCCAATTATGGGCGCATGGTTGACATGCAGGTTCGCCACATGGAACTCAAGGTCACTGGCTTGCGTGCTGAGGGGGTGCAGCTGGCTGCTGCTCGCCTGGGAGGGTCCGCTGACATCAAAAGGCAAGCCAATTAGGGCTTCCATGGCTTGCATTGCATGTGCAGCGCTCGCAAAGAGAGCAAATCCTTGGGGCTGGCTGCCTTTATAGCTCAGCTGCATGCAGATGGGAGCAACTACCACATCAGTGTGGGCGGATGTGACACAGTCAAAACTAGACTGAAAAGCCAGAACCTGGAACTGTGTAGCCTTTTAGACCTGAGTTTGCAGCAGCCTTACCTGGGATGCTTCAAACCCGGGCAACAAACAGCACAGGTTGTGAAGCTCCCGTTCACGAACGTCTGGAGGAAAGCCAGTGATAAAGACCGTGCGGATCTCCTCAGCTGGAGGAGTGGCAGGTCCCATCCCCGCTGCCCCAGCGTTTGAGAACACTGACCCCATCATCACCGGCATAGGCTGCTGCATTTGCTGTGCTGGGAGCATAGGTCCCATGCTGTTGCTTGTTGCGCCAGAATTAGTCAAAACAAAACGAGTAGTCCCAGGCGTCCCAGCTGAAGGTACCCGAGGGTGGCCTCGTCCTGTTTCCAAGCTGCTGTTTCCAGCGCTGCCATGGCCGCCACCACTTGTACCTCCCATGGCACTACCCAGTGACGGGAAGATTACATCTGCAGTGTCAGGGACATCCAGCGTCAAACAATGCAGCACCAACACAAAAGTACCGTCTTCGTCGTCACTGCTGCTCGAGACAGCGGACCTTCATATCCGCTGTAGCCCGTCATCATGCCAGGAGCGTTCATACAGCAGCTTGTGAGCCTACACATCATCCAGGACACATAGAAATGTTGATTATAGCGCCGCAGAGGCTCGCTGTCGCCGACGTGGGCAACAGCCCCAGGCTGGCAGATCGCGCAGCAGCTCCGCGGTGCAGAATGACAAGGCACAGAGATAAGTCATCCCCGGCTGCCGACAGCCCCGGGCCGCAGACATCACAAGCTCTAAACAGCGCGCTGTGTCCCGCGCACCTTCTACGATGACACGCAGCGCCGTTTCGACGTTAGTTTGGAACGAACTGGCCTAACAAAACGGCGTACTGCAAGGAACAGCACGTTTTCGACAACGACCAAGACTTTGAGCTAGTGTTTATATGTCCGTCTCGCATTGCAGTCTTTGCTCGCGGGCTGTGTCGCCAGGCACCCCAATCATGCCTCGACCTTGTTTACGTGCGGCTCTGCTCTCTTGCTTGATTGTCGTCGATGATTGAGCACGCGTGATGCAGGCCGCCCAACCTCCTCCCCAATGACGCAGCTTGCCTGATGTTGGCACGCACTGCCGCTCGCTGGGAGCTTGCAAAAAAAAGCACAACAACTGTGTGATGGCGCATGCTCAACTTTATACAGCATGCTGCCAGCAGGATTGGGCATGCATACATGCAGGCTAACAATTATTAAAGCCCTACAGCCCTCATGCTACACCAAAACTAAGCATGAGTTTTAACCAAACACAGGCTGCGAGCTCGCCAAATGCCCACTTCAGCTCAGTCATTCTGTTGTGTGTGCCTGTAGCTAGAGTCCCAGTAGCTCCATCCCGCACACATTCGCTTTGCGAGGGGGCTAGTATTTTGTTATGTTGGGATTGTATTGCTATAGCTGGCTACAGTTGCAACTGGCGCCGCCACTTGTGCATCATCGGGTATTTCCACCCACTTCCGGCCTGGCTACTGTAATAATAACAATAGTAATACCGTACTTTCCCTTCTGATTCCCTATCCCATGATTAAACAATGTATTCTTCTTACCGGAATGATTAAACAATGTATTTTTCTTGTCTCTCGGGAAGTAGTCAAACAATTAATTGACCTTGATTAAAGTGCCAGCAATGGACCAGTTTGTGCTCCAAGGCACCAGTGCCGCCGACGCAGCTGCTAATCTGCACCGCGAGCTCCTTATGCACGATGAACAACGCTTCCAAATGTCTCTTGATCGTCAAGCGGCAATGATTGAGAAGCGACTACCTGGGACCACTAACTTTGGGCCTTCTCCACGCCTCAATCTTGCCGCATCGCCCAGCACACCTCCTGCTCTCGCACGCACCGGCAAGGCGTATGAGAATTGGTGGCAACCTGCTAGGACTCAGCCCACCCTGGGCTGGGCCATGGGGAGGCGGGCCAGGCTGGGGCAAAGGCTAGTGCGGCGGGCCAGGCCGGGGTGGCATCCAGGGTGGCTGCTTTGCCCCGGGCAAGGTCGAGGGAGGTGGGCCAGGCTGGGGCAAAGGCTGGGGTCACAGGACAGGACAGGGTGGCAACCAGGCTGGCAATCATGTCAAGGGGGGAGGCAGCTGGTCATACACGGGCAGCCTGCCAAGGCGGGGTGCTTGCCTTGGCCAAGGCAGCAGAATGGGTGGCTGCAGGAGTACGCAAGTCAGGAGTCCCCAACATGGGGTTGGTAATCTTCATGCAAGTACTCGCTACGAAGTGCACCGATTTCGGTAGCGTTTGTTGCATTGGCACCTGCGAATAACTCCGCATCTACTGGCAAGCGGCGCGTTAATCCTTGCATCAGAGTCCGTGCCGGCGCAAGCGAGCACGGACACACCTCAGCTGCTCACAACGCACCACCCACCTTGCAGCCCTTGCAGAAAAAGGGACCCCCTTGCACAAATCGGCATGTTGTGAGCTGACCACTCTGAGTTATTAGAATTTCGAGTCATTACTCTGTTCGTAACTCTACGACACAGCTGCTGGAATAGAAAGCACGGCAATCCATCAACCAGGCCCGCCTCCTCACCCTTTGGCGTGACCCGACTCTGCCTTGCAGAATTGACTAGCCTACTCCGACCGCCTGGACCTCGCACCCCCTTGCAGCCCCACCACCCCCTTGTAGCCCCACCACCCCCACCACCTCCCAGGCCCCGCAGAAGCCTCCCACCCCCTCCCGCCCCCGCACTGCCCCCTCACTGCCCCGCCAACCCTTCCCACCCCCTCCCACCCCTTCCCACCCCTTCCCAGCCCCTCCCACCCCCGCCACCCCCTCCCACCCCCTCCCACCCATGCCCACCCCTTCCCACCCCCTCCCAGCCCCTATCAATGTCGCCCCCTGGCCCTAGCAAGTCATTGCAAGACGCAAACCCATGAGTCCCAGCCGGCAGCGTGCTCATCTTGCAGCACTTGTAAAGTCACCAAGGGCTGCTCACCTGCACAGTCCTAATGGCCTAAAAGCTACAGCAAGGAGGGCTAACGACATTGCCCAGGAGGTGCAGGCAGAGAATGAGCTGCTGATGACCGAGGCTCAGTTGCTACATGCTATTGAGGAGGTCCTTGCTGCCAAAGTGCACGACCTTGAGGAGAAGCACCAGCACCTACAGGCAGCACACAGGCAGCTGAGATTGGATAACGAGTCTCTTGAGGCAGTCATCGAGGAGTGCAACCTGGCTATTACAATTGCAAGGCGTGATGTGCACCGCCTAGAGGCCCAGCTGCGCAAGTATCAGCGCCGGCCCCAGCTAACCCGCAAGCAGAGGCAGCAACTACAGATCTTAAAGCAAACAGGTGTTTCTATTGAGGTCCTGCGGCGGTGGGTTGACAGCAACTGCAGCCGACTTGACACCCATGGCAGACCTGGTGGCACAACAGTGCAGCCCACACCGGAGCCGAGCCCACCTGAGCCCACACCGGGGGCGAGCCCACCTGAGCCCTCTGACTTCTTCATCCCCACGCAAGAGGCCCCACCTGGAAAGCCAGCAGCAAGGACAGCAGCATTCACAGCTCAGCACTACCTCAGCACAGCCAAGTTGATGTTGAAGACACATGTCAGCCGTCGCCGGCTTCCCACATGCGCTCCCACTCCCGCCCCTGACCTGCCCCCCCCTCCTGCTGCACCCCCCTGGCAGCAGCAGGCAGCAGGTGTTGGTGCCGCACCTGACCTGCCCCCCACTCCTGCTGCACCCCCCTGGCAGCAGCAGGCAGCTGGTGCTGGTGCCGCCCCTGACCTGCTACCACCTCCTGCTGCACCCCCCTGGCAGGAGCTGGCGGCTGGTGCTGGTGCTGCCCCTGGGCTGCCCCCCCCTCCTGCTGCACCCCCCTGGCAGCAGCAGGCAGCGGGTGCTGGTGCTGCCCCTGGGCTGCCCACCCCTCCAGCTGAGCAGCAGGGGGTCAGGGCGGAGCTGGACACCAGCTCGACACGCAAGCGGAGGGCGGGCGGGAGGGACCGGACCCAACAAGTCGAGCAAGGTAACGTAGCAATGGCCTACACACCTTGTGTGGCCTTACAGAGTGGCCAGGTAGTAGGTACTACTCACGAAGCGGTCAAGCAATGCACCAGCGTTGTATACTTCCGAGCATGGGTGGAGGGGCGTCGTTACATCGGTTTTGCGTGCCATGTGCATTGTTTTGACTGCGGCGACTGTCCCTGACTGTTTGCAGAGGCTACTGGGCCACGTCGGTCGCGGCGGTCGGTCGCGGCGAGGCCCGCATGAGCAAAACTGGCATGCATTTGAATGTCAAGATTTGAGCCGCCATAGCACTCAGCACAATGCACAGTATTTAATGTTACAAGCTGCACCGCATAGCTGACAGAGTCCTCTATCCAGGGATGTGCGAAACCTAAATAGAAACCACGTGGCTGAGACGCGGCGTCGTTTTGATTACCAGGGGTCGGTTTCCTATCATTTCCAGCCATTTTTTGAATGTTGGGGACACCTGAACGCAAGTCTGAATGCTCCAAGGCAGATGATGAGATATGCCGCCACTGCCAGCAGCGGCAGGAGGACCACGACTGTATTAGCGAGTTTCAGTGCCCCGTGTGACGTGGTCAGGTGATAATGCCACTAGAAGAGAGACCACGACAGTTGACAATGTCAATCATATGATTTCGATGCGAGATTATTGAGGTGGGAGGCTTGATTATTTCTATGCACGAAGGCGTTCTCAAAACCTTTCGACGTGCTTTGGCCATCGGGGAACTTGAAACGATAGAAAATATGACTCGGGAATAATATTTTAACTACAGTTTTCGAGGCCTCGGGAATCAAAAGGGAGAGTACGGTAACTGGTGCGCTGGCAACAGACCCCACACACCTTGTGCAGGTAGCTGATCGCTACTTTACACGAACTTGGGCCGCCACAGGTAGCAAAACAGGGACATATCTACCAGAACACTGCCCTAGAAAGGCACCTTGGGAGCAGCCCAATGCCATTGACCGCTTCACACTCAAGACGGGCGCCACCCAGCGAGAAGAGCCAGACCTGGAAGGCAACAGAGCAAATAGGGCATGGCTTAACTCCACGATCCAGGACACCGCCACCTTCCACACCTGCCTAAAACAGCTCAGCAACGGCAAAGCACCAGGACCAGACGATATACCTAACGAGCTACTGAAAATGCTACCGGACGAAATCACGACCGCCATACACGACATGTTCACAATCCTATGGGCGACAGGCCTCACCCCCATCGGATGGAAGACTAGCAACACTGTGCTCATCTACAAAAACAAGGGGTCCGAGACTGACCTAGCCAACTACAGACCCATCGGCCTTGCCAACACCCTCTACAAACTTTGGACACGTATGATCACAGTGGCACTATACGAGTATGCCGAACAACACAATGTCCTTAGTAGCTGCCAGGCAGGCTTCCGCCGGCACCAAGACACTATGACCCAGCTGCAAAGCCTAGTCATGGCCTTCGAAGACGCCAAGATAAGCCAACAAGACATCTACGCACTCATCGTAGACTTTACCTCTGCCTTTAACACCACCGATCAGGATAAGACACTCTGGATCATGTATGACCTAGGCTTTCCCACGGACGCCATCGAGGCAGTAAAAGATCTCTACACCGGGGCGAGCAGCACAGTACAGCTCACACCACAACTGAAAGGCCAACCTGTTCCTATCACACGAGGCACTATCCAAGGAGACTCTCTCTCCCCTCTACTATTCCTAATCTACATGGAGCCGCTCTTGCGATGGCTGCATGTTGGAGGCAGAGGGAGCACGGCTGCCTCAATGCAACCCAGCAGCAGGACAACACTCTACGACATCAAAACAAACTGAGCAGCCTAGCCTTTGCAGACGACCTCATCATTCTCACCTCGTGCCTCTCCGACCTTAAGATCCAGGCGCATAAGCTCACAGAGTTCTCCACTTGGGGCAGCCTGCAAGTGTCAGGCAGCAAAACCAAAGTAACAGGCATATTACACCAAAAGGCCAAGACAAAAGTCTATGGCACAAATGACCCTACAGCCCAGGTGGCAGCCCAGCTCCATGGCCAGATTGAGGTGCAAGGGCAGGCCACTCAGTACCTCCCCCCCACCCAGCCCTTCCTGTACCTAGGTGTCAACATCACCATGACCCTGGACTGGAAGCACCAGCATAGACGCATGACTGACACCCTCCGCTCCAGGCTTGAATGCCTCCGCACATCATACGCCTCACCTCGTCAGACCCTCCACATCGTAAAGACGGCGGTGGCCACCTGCTTAGCCTATGCTTTTCCAGTGACACCATGCTCGCCCACTGACCTAGAAACATGGGACAGCATGATCACCACAATGGTCAAACGCAGGTTTGGTCTGTGGGTCAGCGCACCTAGCGCCATGATCCGTGAAGATACAGACACCTTTGGCCTAGGATGCACCTCACTGGCAGTGGAATACAACAGCCGCTGCGTGAAGACACTATTGGAAGGACTCCAAGCGGAGGGCCGCTACGGCAAGGTCACCAGGTCCATGCTTGTCATGCAGATCACATACCTCTCGCAGCTGCTAGCCCAAAAGACATCCAGACACCAGACTCAGAAGGAGCTGCAGAAATGCTCGCGCACTCGCCAGCTGCTCTGCGCCCACAACAGCTCCCTGCAAGTGGCATTCAAAGGCACCACCATTGATCCCCCCCTGTTGGCACAGCTACAAGCTATACACACAGCATCAGTGCCCCAACCCCTAGACAAACACCACATTAGAGTGATGCGTGCCATAGTGGGCCCCCTCATTGCACTCGGCTTTTCTGGCCCCCACCAGCTCTTAGAAATGAAAGGCACCAACATCATATCAGGCAGAGAGCTGAAGGCCCTCGCCAAACAAAGGGGCAGGAGGGCAACACACAAACACATTGTAGCCCTAAACCGCCTGCGCCTGCTGCTCCAGCTCGGCGAGGAACCCACCCCAGACCAACTGCAAGCCATCATGAACCACCGGGACACCAACCTTGACCTGGACCTGAAACACAGGCAGACGCACCAGAGCATGGGAGGCCTCACAGCCTGCCAGTGGACTGACAAAAGCACATACGCACTACCGGGGTGGAACTGGCAGGCCTCCATCGCCTCCAACCAAGTCATTCGCATTACCGACCTCTTCAATCAGCCCCAGAAACAGTCCACAGCTGCCCCACCACCCCACACCACAAACACACAACCCACCGGTGCAACCATAGCAGACCCACAAAAACCTAGCAACAAGAGGCCAGCGCCAAACCCATTCTCCGACAATAAGAGCATGGGCAGAGTAGCCCTACCTGACGCCACTGACATCCCTCTGCCACACCTGGACCCGACCCAGCTATACACTTGGAAGGAGGACCAAGCCACAAGGGGCACAGCTAGCCACAGCCAATTGATGCTAAACCAGATGTTCAGGCACAGGGAGAAGATCAAGAAGGTCTTTGGCTGGCAGATTACTAACACCACACTTGGCCAGGACTTACCTCCTAAAGCTGCAAGAAGGACGCACCAAAAGCAGAAAGCTAAAGAGGAAACTGATGTCACCATGCAACAACAACACTGGGTAACGTGGCACCCGTCCAGAGTTGAGAAATGGGCCCTCCCCCTCTACGCCAAGAATGGCTACCACCCGCAGAGCGTTAAGCCCTACCCACGCAGCCAACTCAGGGATGACGATTGCGATTGTGAGCTATGCTGGTCACCCAACAGCAGGGAGAATGATGAAGGTGCTGCAGACATGTATGTCTGTGACACATGCCAACGCACGTACCACTGGCAGTGCCTTCTTGACTGCAACTGCGCCAAGCCAAACGAACGACCTGGCTGTGATGACAACACAGAATGGGAATGTCCCTCGTGCGCACCGCTAGCCCCACATGAGAAGGAGGCACGCAAAGCTGCCGCGGACGAGGAGATAGTGGAGGTTAACTGGGAACCCAGCGCGGAGGCATCGACCATGCTTAAACACCATACAGACTTCTGCGAGCACATGGAGGAGTACAAAACAGAGACAGAGGCCAGGCAACACGCACTCACAAGCACGCGCAAGGACGGCGACACTGACGATGATCTGGTGCGACAAAGCATGAGCGACACTGCACGTGGACAATGGCAGTCCACCCACGGCGACCCGCTACGCTCCAAAATTAGATTTGATGTTCTCCCCACCAACCCGCAGCTCGATATATGCCCAACTGGAAGATGCGAAGTGTGGCTCCGACATGCAGACTTCTACCCCTGTCAACAAACCACAGCCCTGACACAAGCCCCACCCCAACCAACCACACAACAAGTTGTAGCTGTCTACAACACAGATGGTAAATGCGTGGGAGTCATCACACCCGCCCGAGCAGCAAACCTGCTATCTAGGTACAATGAAACCCAGAAGAACGCCCCCACACACCCCAACACCAGCTTTGCCGCAGAGCTTGCCAGCCTCTTGGCAAGGCATGGTCAAGCAACCGCTGATGCCACACACACAACCCCCACACCAATCGTCCACGTCCTGAGACAACACCTGGAGATCACCAAGGAACGCTACACCACCCCTCTCCACTGCAGCCCACTGATTGAAGAGTACTACAGCCCATGCGAAAGAGACAAGCTATTCGGCTCGCTGGCCCCCCCCTTACTCTGCCAGCACCAAGGCATGTCATTGGCCCAACCCAACAAAACACACATCACAATGGCCGTGCGACACGCCCTACACGCAGCGCAAGCCCCAACACACATACCAACCCTCACTGCCATGCTCCTGCCTAACAAAGGCCGCACAATCGGCGCAACATACATGCGGTGGATTACTGAACACCCACACCTGTGCACCAAAGTTGGCACCTTCGCACCCCATGCGCTGCAGTCAGACCCGCCGCAAGCGTGGACTGGGGGCATACCGTACACCTGCAGCAACAAACACCACTCACTACTCGTACTGATCCACAACTCCAGCGCAACACATCACCTGCAAGCGCGGAACCCACTATGGCTTGACAGCCTACGCTGCGCCTTGAGTCAACTCGCCGGAAGAAAGTTCCTCCCCCCCACCAACTCACGCCCACCCCCCCTCCTACCGGCCCACGCAAGCCTACCAGGGGCCGGCACCTACAGGAAACTACCCCCAGATACACCAACTCCCCCCACAGCCCTCCTCCACACCTCCAACACCCCCGACACCAACTGGAGCGGCACCCACCTCCAATCAAAGGTTAGGGACTGGAAATCATGGACATACACCGACGGCAGCTGCACCACAGCACCAGGAGCACCCCAACGCATTGGAGCAGGCATCTACCACCCCCAAGGCACACAACAACATCACACCATCAACCCCTGTGGAGAGGGAGCTACCAACACCATTACAAGAGCCGAGCTCGCAGCCATCAAGGCAACACTTGACCAGGGGCACACACACATCGCCACCGACAGCCTCACCGCCATGTTCCAGATAAGGATGGCTGTCCTCCAACCCATGCGTCTCCACCTGCACAAGCACAAGGACATCCTTACCACCATAGTACAAACAATCAAAGCTAGCCCTACGACAATACATCTCTTTAAGGTGAGAGCACACAACGGCATCATTGGAAATGAGTATGCCGACCACACAGCCAAACTGGCAGCACAACAGGATAACCATGATATCACCATCCCAGGCTGCAAGGATCCCTACCACGACATCCACTGGCTGCAAACTCCTGGGAAGGAGGACCAACCCCCCCGGCCACTAGGGGACCTGACGGGCTGCCTGAAAACCCACATGCACACCAGACATAGACTAGGACTGGCCAATCAAGACTCTATCTACTATGAGGCCTGGCAGTCTATCACCCTCACAGCGCACAAGATGAGCAACTTTCTTTGGCGCGATGGAACCATTACGACGCCGCAACAAAGGTGCATTCTGCGCTACAGAACTGGCACTCTCTACAACCAAAAACACGCAGTCCGCTTTGGATTTAGCGATAACACTAACTGCCCTCTGTGCGGCCAGCCGGACAGCGCTCTACACATCCTATCCGGCTGCACTGCTACGAACAAACTCGTAACGCACCGCCACAATGTGGCCGGCCGCGCCATCCTCCGAGCCGTGCAGGATGGAGCCCTTGGCGCCGGTCTGATCTTCACCGACGTCGGCGACCTACACGAGGAAAGCGACACTGCCTCACCAACCTCAAACAAGGTAAAACGCCGAAATCTGCGACGTGCACTTGACATAGACCCCACTGCTACAGGACGGATTACCTACCCGGACGCGGTACTCGTCTCCCCAACTGGGCCCTATGAAGGTCCAGCGACGCAGATACCGCCGAGGCACAGGCACGTGACCCTGATAGAAATAAAGTATTGCATGGACACCGACCCAGCAGAGCAACTACACAAAGCGACCGCGCAGCACGCCAACTTGCTCCAAGCACTCCACCCAGGCATCAATTGTGCCTCCGCAAAACAAATCAACATCATGCTAGGAGTGGGTGGCACAATTTACAAGGACCACACCCACAAACAACTTCTAGAGCTAGGAGTAAATGACACAAACGACAACTTGCTAAAGTGGCTGCACCGCCATGCCATACAAACAGCACATGCACTCGTTACAGCGAGACGACAAGCTGAACCGCCGAAACAGTTGGGAAAACTAAGCAAACAATGGACACGAAAGGCAAGGGTACCGACTGGATGAGCTATGCGGGGGAGGGAGGATGTTGGCATGGCATCTGGGTGCGCCCGGTAGCCTGGCAACCCTCCCCCCCCCCCCCCCCCCCCCCCTGTCTCTGGTGGGAGGGTAGCAAGGGCACGCCCCGAGGCTACTCTCCTCCCTTAATGCACGCCCGACGGAGAGGGCGTAGTCTTTCTTTCTTTCTTTTCTTGGAGAGTACGGTAATAACAATGATAATAACTGGAGGCCTTTCTACTGCGCTGCGCGTCGGTAAAATCTGGCTGTAGTACCTCGTTCGCGACGAAAGTGTCCAAGTTGGGTTCATCCGGCACTAGCTTGGGCACACCTATACTTGTCCGTCTTTTCTTTCTGGACATAACAAACAACAACGCGAAGGGACAACAAATACTCGGGCGCACTCAGAACACACTGTCACACATGCTAACTTCGCAAGTGTACGAGGGTGGCTCAAGTACATAAGATGCTATAGCTTAGAACTCAGGCACCAGCGTATGTCGGTAACTGAAATCACAAGTTCAAAAAGACCTCGCAGGTTGCAACCATACGTGAAGGGCAAGCTAGCTAGCCGGCCACAACTCGAGTAAGCCACATGAGATGTGGCATGCAAGCAAGTTCTGTGCAAAATTCATAGCTTCTTGAGGTACTGATGCTGCGGAGTGATCCTACTTCACGACAGTCAAAACAAGAGCTGCATCATGAGCAAGCCACATGCAGTCAATTAGCCGCATCATTGAAAGACAACATGATGCAGGCATGCACAAAGTCACATATATAAGTGCCGGTCAATGCTCCTCATATCATCGAGAGCTTTCCAGGCCCCTGTGCCACATGTGGGGCTCTGTGCCACTGTTTGTAAACCAGCGTCACCTCACCAAACTCACAGCTGCTGCCATGGCCATCATGCCCCGGTGCCAACTTCTGAGCTGGCTGACTGAAGACTGAAGTTCACTTTTTACGCCTGGCAGCCGCCAAGGCCACACAGCCTGTCACCAACATGGCGCCCCCCAAAACCAATGCAACTGAGCTTGGGGTGGACATGGAGGCATTGGGGACAGAAAATGGCAGGGCCAGGGCTGCCAGGCACTTAGTGATGGCAAAGTCTGATGCATCTGTTGGGGTCGTGGAGCTGCGAGCTGCACCAGTGGGGATTGGCTGCTGGCCATTGCAGCGCTTGCTGCCATTAGCAGGGGAGGACAGCACAGGGGCTGTTTTGCTGCTGGTGCTGGCCAACCTGCACGCATGCAATTCAACCAGCAATGCTTACAGCTACACATGGGGGGTGGGGTGAGATTCAATGAACCACAGAAGCAGCTATAAGAACGCTCAACATGTATAATTGGCTTCATGAGCCAATTCCCAGGAGCCATTGCCTCCAGCAACAGTGTGCATGGGCATTACCAGCAGGTGAGCGCCAGTCCATGCACATACATGATGACTGGTGCTGCTGACAAATGCCAGACCTGTGCGACGGATCAGTCACCAAAGGCAGGTCCTCTGCTCCATCAAGCAGGGGCCGTACAATGTGCTGTAGGTAGAAAGCCTCCAGGCCTTGCATGTTAGTCATGATGCCGGTCCAGTCAGTGCCCTTCAGCCCAGCTGCAGTCTCTGGCACGTAGTTCTCCAGCTGCATCCAAACACGACATGCACTGCTTGCAGCCATGCCAACAAACCATGAAAACTTGCTGCTCAGTACCACGTCAGTGACATGGCAAGCAAACGTGATGGCAGCGCGCCTCCCAGCACTAGACAGTGTGCCAAGACAACAAGGAATGGCGCAAGCTGTTGTAGCACTACTGACCTGTAAGCCCAGGATCTGAATGTTATTTGGGTTCAAATCCTCGGAGCAGTGAACAAATGCCCTGCATAGGTTTGCTGGGAGGAGCTTCTGCCAACCTGGCTGACCAGCAGCAAGCCCGGATATGCCACACTCCCAGCAGCTGGTGGAGGATGCCACGCCAGCCTTCATTGCACCCACCTCCCACTCTTCTCATGCAACGACACAATGAGTTTGAATAGGTTGAGCTTGGAGCTGTGGGAATAGACAAAGTTCCACTCCATGGGCCCGTACATCTGCCAGTTTGCAGGTGGCCTGCGACAAATCATATTGGGACAGGTCAGCTGAAGCGATGCTTCAGCAAGGCACCCACTGCAAAACAGGTCCAGCTCTTTCATGCAGAGCTCTTGTTGCCTATGTGCACAGCGGTATGGACTATTGTGCTACAATACTCCAAGACAACTATGTGCAGCCTCTTGTATGTTTATGGTTTATATTTGCTGGTGATTCCGTTGCTCAGCCTAACTGATCAACTTGAGTACAGCAGAAGATCTAAGCTCCCAAAAGTAGATCATCCTTATCCACAGTATGGGTTCTGAACTGCATTTTCACTCTTCCACAGCCTCCTTTCTGGACCTACCATCATGTATGCGCACACTGTACTCACTAATGGAGCAAGGTAACAGTGCCAAGAGCCTATAGAACGTTTCGTGGCTAAACTCATGATGCTCTTGACACTGCTTATGACTCTTTGCTTATGCTTGTGCGTATGACTCTTTGCTGAGTCAGCCAGGTACTTTTCAATGAAAGCAAGAGCCAGCGCACATGTACGAGGAACGCCGAATGCGACTGCTGGCGAACTGCGGCTCTTCGACCGTGAAGCCTGCAAGCATTGCATGAGCTGTGATAAAGACGAGCAAGTCGCAAGCGCGGGATGAAGTTCTGATTGCCTTGCTAGCAGGCAGGCGCACCCTCGCGAACCATCACGCAATGGCACGCTAATGCAAGTGCCGCGCCTCGCGTTCCCACGGAGGCTGGTTTAGGCACGGCGAGTGGTAGAAGCTCGGTCAAATCACCCATAGTGCCCACGGCTTATGCCTTGTCTGAGCTTGTGTATTGCTGGTTGGTCGCTAGCGTGATGCGCTGTATGGCAGCGTCGCTTGGTACTTTTGCTCAGTGTATTTGTGTCCTTCAGTTGTGATTCCGCGGCATGCAGGGTTGTTACAGGCTTCCATATGAGGCCTCTTTCCCATGGCGCTCCCGGTTCCGTAACACAACAGCCCTCTTGCTACTCCACAGTAACTCCGTAAAGGAAGTTTAAGGAGGTTTGCTTTGGAACACAGGCTTAGACTCTCAATGAGAATTCATGAATGTGAAAAAGGATGGGCAGGGCATTGAGAGGGGTTCAGTGGAGGTTGCTGGCTTGGGATGGGCGGGGTGGGGTGGGGTGGGGTGGGGTGGGGTGGGGTGGGGTGGGGTGGGGTGGGGTGGGGTGGGGTGGGGTGGGGTGGGGTGGGGTGGGGTGGGGTGGGGTGGGGTGGGGTGGGGTGGGGTGGGGTGGGGTGGGGTGGGGTGGGGTGGGGTGGGGTGGGGTGGGGTGGGGTGGGGTGGGGTGGGGTGGGGTGGGGTGGGGTGGGGTGGGGTGGGGTGGGGTGGGGTGGGGTGGGGTGGGGTGGGGTGGGGTGGGGTGGGGTGGGGTGGGGTGGGGTGGGGTGGGGTGGGGTGGGGTGGGGTGGGGTGGGGTGGGGTGGGGTGGGGTGGGGTGGGGTGGGGTGGGGTGGGGTGGGGTGGGGTGGGGTGGGGTGGGGTGGGGTGGGGTGGGGTGGGGTGGGGTGGGGTGGGGTGGGGTGGGGTGGGGTGGGGTGGGGTGGGGTGGGGTGGGGTGGGGTGGGGTGGGGTGGGGTGGGGTGGGGTGGGGTGGGGTGGGGTGGGGTGGGGTGGGGTGGGGTGGGGTGGGGTGGGGTGGGGTGGGGTGGGGTGGGGTGGGGTGGGGTGGGGTGGGGTGGGGTGGGGTGGGGTGGGGTGGGGTGGGGTGGGGTGGGGTGGGGTGGGGTGGGGTGCCCAGCCCCTGCCGCTGCCTCTGGCCCCACCCTTGCCCTTTGGCCCCAATGGCCAAGGTGAGCATCCATTTCATCAAGCTGAGCAGCAGGGTGTTGCACGGGGTATGCAAGCAACTGGGGCTGACAAGGGAGGCGGAGGACGCCTTCACCACAGAGCCAGCCCGGAGCCAGCATTGGGACAGGTGGTTCAGCACGGGGAAGCTGGCTAACCAGGGGTTTGAGTTCGAAAGGACGGTGGAGACAGACGGTGTCAGTGTGTGTGTGCACTACACACACCCCCTCCCCCCTCCTCCTGCCCCATGGATACGGGGACAATGCAGGGACAATGCAGGGACAATGCAGGGACAATGCAGGGAAAATGCAGGAATTCAGTTCTAGGAGTGCACCCCCAGTGGCAGGCCCTTCAGCAGCAACAACCTCCCATCGGCAGCATCAGCGGCCCATGTGCTGGGACTCCCCCCCATCGGCAAGGCCCTAGCTGAGTCGCGCGAGATTGTGTTTGACCCAGCCACACAGATTGGGGTGGGCATCGACCCCGGCGTCACCAAGGCAGTCAGCGCAGCCTCAGGGGTGTAAAACAAAGAGTGTGGTAGCAGACAAACAAAACTCATTCAGCAAGGAACAACATGTTTGCCTGTGGGTAATCTCACTCAGCTACTCCAAACATGTCGAAGCATCCTCGGTCGCACCCTTGATGCATGACCATTGCTGCATGGGCAGGAGTGTGGTAGCAGACCAGCTGGGCCGGTGGAAGCTGATTAAGGGCCAGGTGCAGCATGCCAGCGGCCTGAACAACTCCCGCTGCGACACTGAGCGGTGGCTAGCACCGATCAAGCCCCACCTCCAGCACCTGGCAGCAGCAAGCTCAGCCGGCACCTCCTTGGTGGCCAACCTGAAGCACATCAGCGGCACCCTGGCCACCTGGGATGCGGTGTGGGAGGTGTACCCTGGACCCCAAGTGGGCACGGCAGCGGCTGAGGCTATGTACTGAGAGGTGGTGGGTTGGGCATGAAGCCTTGGTGCATGAAGCCTTGGGCATGAAGCCATGATGCCACCATGTCAGCCACCCTGCGTGACTTGTGTGCATGACTGCAAATAGAGGATGAGATGGCTGAGGTTTCCATGGAGCGCCATGGGCGTGCCAATCAGCTGATGGTCTTCTTTGGTGCAGCTACCATTGGCACCAGGGGAGGCTGGGCTGCGGATGCGGTGCTGCGTGCCTGCTGCAAGGTGGTGTGCAGGCTCAGGGGCACAGACCAGTGGCGGGGTAGGGTGGTGCTTGTGGATGAGCACCGCACCAGCTGGGTCAGCTCAGCAGTGAATGGCTAGCAGCCCTGTGAGAGCCGGCTAAACAAACGCAAGGCCCCCAGGCCTGCTGACTTGAAGCCCCCAGCAGGGCAGGTGGAACAGCGCTTGCTGTGCCCAGCCTGGTGCCAGCAGCGTGATCAGCCAGTGCTGGGTATGATGTGGTGCCCTGTAATGGCCCCCCGCAAGCCCCCACAGGCCCCACGCAGCAGCCAGGAAGCCTCACAGGCAGCAGCCTCAGAGCCTGGGCCCAGCACTCCCCTGCCAGCCAAGCGCAGCAAGCGCACCAAGGCTGAGCCGGCAGCTGAGCCCAACAAGGTCCAGGGCAAGGCTGCCAAAGCCAAGCCAGCAGCACAGCCAGGCAGGTGGCTGGACAGGGACTGCAATGCAGCATTGAACATGCAGCGCATTGGGGAGAGCAGGTGGCGCCTGCTGGAGCTGTGCTTCTGGCCAGACCAGGAAGCGCTGCCAGCACAGGGCAAAGAGTACCATGGCTTGGGGTACAAGCGGCTGCGAGACAAGCCACCCAAGGCCCAGCAGCAGCAGCCTGCTGTGGCACAGTAGTGTGTGCCCCCCCCCCACTTGAAGCTGTCATCAGCCTACTCTTAGTGCATGTTTTGTCATGCCAACTCTATGCATTGCCCTGTCAAAGGGGTCAGGCAATGCTGTAGGTGGTAGGCGACCGTGACCATAGCGTGTTTCACTCCCCTCTCCTTTCTAGCCCTCCTAACTTTTGCGTCCTTACTAGCCCTCCAACCTTTTGCGCCCCTTGCTCCTCCGCTTCTCTGACTTCACCGCTTCTCGAGGTCTCTCACCCGCTCCCTTTAGCTCCCTTCCCCTTCCTTCTCTGAGTTCTTTCTCTTCTAGGTAGTTCCCCTTCTCTTTCCTTTTTTCTCTGTTCTCTCCTAAGTCTTTTACCTTTGGAGGTTGGCTTGTATCCACCCGAGCCCTACCTCCTCAGTGTAACAACTACTACTACTACCATGTGTATGCCATGTATAGGCCATGTGCATGCCATGCGATGGGAACTCCACACAGACAAAGACACTGTTTTGTAGTGATTCACAATAAGTGTGTTCGACTGCAATGAAGGCTCAAGGTTGAGGGCCAAGGTGCTGACGTCTCTAACACAACGTCTTGACCATCACTCATGCAAGCCGCACCATAGATGCATAGGCTGGACACGATGCCATGTAGCCCTAGGCAACTACCCGTGATCATTGCAAGGAGGTTCCGACTAAGAGGTTAGGCCCTGGCACATGAGGCACATCCCGCAGTGGCCGCCAAGACCACAAGGTATGTCTGGGGCTCGCTCAATCTATATACCAATCTTCAGCAAATGTATGTACGGATAATGGAATCGCATGCAACGCAAAACCACGATCTGGCAGTTGGGTGGCCTCAATGTGCAGCGCCAGGCAGCCATGCACGTGCTATCCTGCATAGCCTGCTATGTTTCCAGCTGCCAAGGAGTAGTGCTTTTGGTGCATAGCAGCCATGGGCAGCATTATCACTTATTGCCAGCCACGCTGCTGCGTTGCGCACTGCTTCTGCCAGACTCTGATGTCAACCGCTCTCTGCCACGTGATTGCACAAGGGGCCCGGGGGTTGGGTGGGCTGCTGAGTTGTGGCCCGGCAGCATGGATGAGGCCCGTGACAGAATAGAGCTATGGCGAGCGAGCACCGGTGCTGCGGAGCTCAATCGTTGCACGAGCTTGTCTCGCTCCACCAACTCCTTGCGACGGGCCACAAAGCAGGTGAGGATTGCCTCCACTGCCTCCTGCAGTGCCCGTCAATGCAAAACATCGTCTAAAAAGGAGCCATGTGTAACATGAGGATATGCATTCAAAGTATGCGAGCCAGTCCTCAACTTTTGGCATGTGGGGGATGCCTCGTGGCGTCTGGTGGAGCTATGCTCGTGGCCTGGCTGTTCCCCGCTGCCCGCCAAGGAGTATTCAAATGAGAGCTACGCGACTCTACAAGACTGCTTACCTGAGTCTCAGAAACAAGAGTCTTCAGCACAGCAGTGTGCATCAGGAACTATTGAAAGCTATGAAAGCTTTCTTTGTGTCATACTAATGTCTACTGCCCCCCCAGTAGGGTACCACCATGACATGTGCACACCATGTGCACATGGGACCTGTTTCACTCACCCTCATCACATTCATGCTGTCCTGTACCATCGTAGCCCCCGACTGAGCAGATTGCAAACGGGCAGCCCTGTCTGCTTCTGCGATGGACAGCTCCAAACTCAACTTGGCCTGCAAATGACGAATGAGATGTTATGGCTACATGCAGGCTATTGCAATATCAGCAACTCACACCACACAGGTTTGACAGCAGAGAGGCATCTGCACAAGGTCATCAGTAACTGACCTTGCGATGCATGGCTAGGTCTTGCTGAAGTTTGACAGCCTTCCACCGCCTGAAGGCGGTCTGGATAGTTATGGCAGCTGCTACTTGACGTTGCACGTCCTTGCGTATAGCATGGAGCTCTTGCCTGCATGACAGAATGTGCAAACATAGCGAAAACATCATGCATCAACAATTGCGGTTTATGCTTTAGCTCCAGCTCCAGCCCCAGGACTGCCTCCTCAATGTAGTAAGAGAATGCCATGTGACCAGCCGGTATACCCACCATACCTCTGCTTCTGAGCCTTTGCCATGATAGTCTCAGCAGTGTTGCGAGCGGTAGCCTCGTCAGTCAACTGTGCCCGCAGTGTTGTGCAGTCGTGCATTAGATTTTGAATGCGCTCCTCTTGTAACACAATTACAGCCTGCTGCTCCTCTGCCTGAGCCTTCCGCTGCAGCAGGCTGGACTGCAGGTCGCCGACCTGGACACAGATCATATGCCACACTCTGAAGCACATGCGCACAACAGTGGCCATTGGCATCAGGGCCTAGCAAAAGACCCAGGAGACCTACCTCTGCTTGCAGGTTTGCTGAGACTTCCATTGCAGCTTGCAGCTGGTCAGTGAGCTGCCTGATGTCACCGTCTTTGCGCTGCACCACATCTGCATGCATGGAGGACATGGCAAGCAGGATATGTTCGCATGTGTTGCTGTCAATACGTCGGTCAGTTGCATACTGGCTTCCATTGCTGGCTTCCCCAGGTTGCTTGGTAAGCTCACCTGACAGGGCTGAGTTCTGGGCAACAGCAAGTTCTTCGGCCTGCTTGCTGCATTCCAGTTCAGCTTGCAGTGCAGTGATTGCAGCCATATGGGTGTGGTGAGCCTGGGCCATTTGATTTTGAAGAGCTGCAATGGCAGACGCATGTGCTACGTCGTTGGCGGCTAGCTGCACACGCAGCCCCTCAGCTGTGGCTGTGCTGGCAACTACCGCCGCGTTGGCTGCATCCAGGCGAGCTTGCACTTCCGCAAGTGCTGCTGCACTAGCCTCGCTCCTTGCTGCCAATTCTGCTTGCAGCCCAGAGGCTTCGGCAGCATGGGCATTGCTGTCAGCAGCGCGGGCGCTCTGCACTGCAGCCAGCTCTGCTTGCAGCTCAGCAGCAGCAGCGGCATGCATGCTGTTTGCTGTGTCTAGCTGTGCTTGTAGTACAGTAACAGCTGCCGTGTATGTGGTGTTTGCAGCAGCTAGTGCTGATTCCAACTCGGCTGCGTGAGTGCTGATTACTGCAGCTAGCTGTGCTTCATGCTCGGCCACCGCAGTTGCGTGTGAGGTGTTTGCTGCAGCTAGTGCAGCTTGCATTTCGACAACAGTCGCTGCATGCGCACTGTTCGCTTCAGCTAGCTGTGTTTGGTGTTCTACCACAGCAGCTGCATGTGTGCTGCTTGCTGCGGCAAGAGCAGCTCGTAGCTCAGCCACAGTAGCTTCATTGGCCAAGCTGATCTCTGCATGTCGGTTGCACAGTGCCTCCACTGCTTCTGCATGGTTGGTGTGGGCTGTGGATAGCTTGCCTTGGAGTTCTGCCACAGCCATGGCATGCGCGCTGCTGGCTGCAACCGCTTCAGCTTGCAGGGTTTGGACCATGGCTTCCTTCTCCTTGCTGGACTGCAACAGCTGAGTCATGGCATCGGCGACGCGTTGCATCATATCACAGACGCACGCACACTTGCCGACCAAGGCTTCAGAAGTGATGTCGTACGCTGATGGGTGAGGCTGGAAAAGGCTGTCCGCAGATCTCTGCAAAACAGTGGCGCACAGATCAGTGGCACACAGATCACCAGCAAGGCTTCAAGCTGGGGGACCATCAGCTGCACAAGGCAAGGCAGAGGTTGCACCGAGCAGCAGAGTTCAGGCGAGCATTGATAGCCAGGCCCGCAAGCAGCCGGCGTTAGGCCTGTAGCTAACCAGGTTGTACAAAGCCATTAAGGCACAAAGCTGTCAGTCTTGGCAGGTAGACTTGTGGTCTTGAGGTTGAGATGTGTCACCGGGATGGATTTCTTTTCTGTAGCTTTCAAGGTGAGGTGGTTTCATAGTGGATGGAGATTACCCACATCTTTGCATGGAAATGACGTTGTGTGAGAAGGAGTGTTAGATCTAGGACCCAGAGCCAGGTGCCTGTTCAATACCACTGTATACTACACTCCACTGTTGCCAACTGCCTCTAGCATAGTGGACTTGGACTTCTGACACGTCACGAGCCATACATACCTGAGGAGTTGAAGATGCCCTTCGTTTGCCTTCACTGGCAAAGGAACCTGCTGCCACTCCCAGTGGCCTGGGCAGCATGCTAGACCGTCTGCCGCCCAAGGAGGAATTAGCACCAGTATTGGACGCCTGAGCATCCGTGCAGTCCGGAGCTAGGCGCCCAATCAGGGGCTCTCCATCCTCGCCACTCAAAGGGGAGGCTGGGCACGAGCTCTGCTGATCATATGCAGGGTTCAGGGAGGTCTTGACAAGCGCACTGGCTACGCAGTGCAGGGAGTCCCTGGGTGGCGCGAGCTCATAGCTGCTGGGGATGCGGGGGGCTGCATCTGCCTGTGTGGTGCTCTGCGCGTCACATGCTGACATTCGGCGATCAGGAGTTCCAGGAGTGTCAGGAATGGAAGCAGCCTCTGACCCATCCGCTGTTGGACTGGCTGATCCTGGCTCTCCTGCAAAAAACCAATTGTGAAACCTGAATGAAACCCCCTACATAGTACACACAACATCTTCTACCAAAAAGCATGGTTACAGGCCAGTGGAAAAGTGGGCAAGCAAGCATGGGCGTTGCAGGCAGGTAATTACCTATCAGACAGCTCAATAAGATGCAAGTGATGTAATACTTACCCACCTACTGCCCCACCTGAGCTGCACAATGCTGCAGGAGGTGAGGTGACACTGGAGATCTTCATTGCAGCGCCGCTGTCTGAAAGAGACCCAGCCATGGCTTGATGCAAATGCTTCAAGGAGGAGAGCACTTGCTTCTGGACAGCATGGAGTTTGTGCACTTGATGGCTCATACGCAGATTGGCTGCTTGTAGAGTCAATACCTCAGCCTGCAGCAACCACAATCAATCCACAATGTGATGCTCAATACGCTTATGGAGCTGGCTAAGGCACAAACATAGCAGCACATACCTGTGCTTGCTGCAGGTGGTGCAGTGTCGCTTGTTGCTCCCTGGCTGCTGTCTGCACATCACGCTGGTGCGAGGCTGACATGCTGGCCTGTGTTGACAGGAGGTCTGTCACCTGCAACATAAAATGTGCTGGGGTCACGCAGTTGGCTTGTAGTACAGGCTGCCGTGCCACTACCATCTCCCTGCACAAACAGCTCAGGGCACGAGATTGGCAAGCACACCTGAGCTGTCAGCTTTGCCACAGCCGAGTAATGCACCTCGGCCATGTTTGCATTCTTTTTCTGCAAGCACCACCCAAGCGTAGAGGAAGTCAACATTTACTCCACCCAGCTTCGGGAAGCCACGACTAAGCATGGAGTTCTTGAGTGTATTCACGCAGTTGCCACACTGTAGAAATGCCGCCAGCAAGCACAGCTTTACCTCCAGCTCCTGTACACGCGCTTCCAGCTCACTCCTCCTTGCTTGCTCAAGGCTAGCGACCTGCCGGACTCCAGCCAGCTCCTCAGCTGCTTTCATCTGAATTTCAGCCACACGTTCCTCCCCCTCCTCCCGTAAAGCTGAAATCACAGCCTGGAGGCGCTCCTTCTCAGCATTCATCGCTTCCTGTAGACATGTGTGCAAGTCCACAACATGGCAAGGGGGCATCAGGCTATGCAAGTCAGAGCTTGTTTAGGTTTGAACATTCCCTCACCCTAAGACAACACATATCACCTCTCTGGCGGGTCAATGTTTTACGCAGGCACATATTAATACTGGCAGAGCTGAGGTTGAGTTATAGTTGACATACTGCGCGCATGCAGCCAAAGCTCACATGCAGGGCATCGCGCTCCTCCTCAGTGCGTAGCACTGCAACTTCCAGCTCAGAAGCCCGATCACGCTGGCTGTCCATTTGCACGAGTAGCTCAGAATGGAGAGTCCTGAAATCAACGCGCTCATTTACCTGCGCATGGCCCACCAGCACAGCATGCACAGCATGAAAGGCAGGTAACTTGCATGAGACTCCAGTCCGGGTGGGCGAGCATTAGTCATAGTTAGCTGCGCCGTTTACTCAGCCCACACAGGACCACTCACCACAGGCTTGTTCTTGACAAACATGGCCCGGGATCCAAACTGCAGGGATTGTAGAGATTCATCCGCGTGCTCCCTTACGTCTGCCACGCATACCAACAAGGTGGTTTTGGCATTGCCTCCCAGTGACTCCTGCAGCAAGCAGCCCGCACCATGGTCATCAAACAGACACCAGCTAGTAAACAGCTCTGTGGCTTCTCTTTAGCTGCCAACCTGGAGGAGACGGGTGAGCTTGCTGTCTCGAAAAGGGATGTGTCGCTCATCGTTGGCACGCGCAGAAATGCACATCCCCAGGGCTGTGAGGCTTAGGTTGATGGACTTCGCCTCACTAGCTCGAAGTCCCACACTCCTGCTCTTCTTCAGCCGCTCACTGCCTACACCAAAACAGTCAGCGAGGCTTCATGGGGCTGTGTCAAAGCATTCAATGTGCATGTGAGAAGGCAATGTATCAACGATGCTCATGGCTGTTCCTGGTGCCATGCTTCACGTACCGGCTAAATCCACAAGATACAGCTTCCCCACTTTCACCTGTGAGTGCACAGCGAGGATGATTGCATGTGTGCAACAGAGAGCACATTGAAACCTGCTGTGACAGGAACAGACCAACTGATACTGGGCCTACTGATGATTGAGCATCCACCTTTTGTGACAAGACAGAGCTGTCCTTCTCGCCCCTCTTCACACTGGCTTTATCCTGAGGAGTGACATAGCGCTGGCTCTTAACCACAGTGACCATAACCACTGCATGGCTGCGGCTGCTGTGCGCATTGAGATGAGTGAAGGCGAATGACCTGCGCATGCATCAGACACAATACATGGATGGAAAAAGTAATGGTTGTGACGCTTGTGCTAGGGGCATGGCAATGAGACGTCAGGCTCTGGGTTTCAGCAATGCCTGGTTAACAAAGATACTGCTGCAAGACAGCAAGGCACCGAAAAGCAGGCTGCCCACTGTAATGATGATGATTTCAATCTTCTCCTTCAGGCAATAGTCAAGTCATGGTTATGTGCTGAGCAAGCCATTCATGCAGTTATTGTTGCCGAGTTGCACTGCTGAGCTAGGTTTAGTGTGAGGACAGTGTGAGGTCAGGCTGCTGTTGGGACACTGCCATTGATGGAGTGTCCAATTGTCCCAGTGGTGGGACTTAGGACCCCACACCCTGCCTTCCTCTTTGTCGCTGTGTGTGTTGTGCCTCACCACGCCACACATTGTACTAGCATCTGATGGCATGCGTCACATCAACATGCAAGGGGTCATCGCCCTTAGGTCGGAGTGCCATCGCCCTTTGGAAGTGCCGTCGCCCTTTGGTCAAAGTGCCCTTTGGGAGTGCGAGAGTGAGTGACATCGCCTCCTGGGTATAAGTAGGTATCAGCAGGTGCCTACTTTGCTAACTCCAATTTCCTCACCCCCTACAATTAGCTGCAGCGGCGGCTTGACCGCGCTAGGCAGAACAAGCACTTCATCCTCAAGCCTGCCTTTGACGACCCCAGCAACCAGGAGCTACTAGCCAAGCTGCAGCAGCTGGGCATCACCCAGCTGACTGGGGACTACAACACCATCAGCCACCACTCCATGCAGCTAGCAGTCGCCATTCAGCAACACTACTCCAACCCAGGCAAGTGGTGGTGGTGCATACCTGACCCCGACCCTGACCCCGACCCCGACCCTGACCTGCATGCAGAGCGCTATGTCAAGCTCTACGCCAAGGCAGCCAGGGCCAGGCCAGGATGGAGCGGGGAGGAGGCTCAGCTCTTCATCAAGCTGACGTGTGGGTACAGCCTCAACACTGACAGCCCCGAGCTACAGGCTGCCCACCTGGACAAGGCGCATGTCAACGACCTGATAGAGGAGGCAGCCAAGCAGCGGAGACTGCTGGCCCTGGAGGAGGGCGACTCCTTGCAGGACACCGTGCCCCTCCCCTGCCGCATGCGCCATGCGGTGCATGTGTGCAGGTGCCTGGAGCAGTGGCAGCAGCCCCCCACCCCACCCGTGCCAGGGCAGCCAAAGCGTGGCGGGCGTAGGGTAGGTCCTAGGGTCCTGACCTGCCCACCCCCCTTCACCCTCACCCCCTTGGCCAGGGTAGGGGTGCACTTCGTCAAGGTGGACAGCAGGGTGTTGCACGGGGTGTGCCAGCAGCTGGGGCTCACAAGGGAGACAGCGGAGGTGTTCACCGCAGAGCCAGCCCGTAGCAACCATTGGGACAGGTGGTTCAGCACAGGCAAGCTGGCCAACCAAGGCTTTCAGTTCGAGAGGACGGCGGAGACTGATGGTGTCAGTGTATGTGTGCACTACACCCGCCCCCTCCCAACCCCTCCTGCTCCACCCTCAGCAGCAGGCCCCTCCAGCAGCAACAGCAGCCCAATGGCAGCCCCAGGTGCAGCAGCTGTAGCGGCCCATGAGTTGGGACTGCCCCGCATTGGCAAGGGCCTAGCTGATAAACGGCAGATGGTGATCAACCCAGCCACTCAGATTGGGGTAGGCATTGACCCCGGCGTCACCCAGGCAGTCAGTGCAGCCTCAGGGGTGTGGGATCCGACGACAGGCCAGCTGCTGGCAGACCAGCTGCGCCGGTGGAAGCTGACCAAGGGCCAGGTCAGTCATAGCAGTGGCCTGAACAATGCCCGCCGTGACACTGAGCGGTGGCTCGCACCGATCAAGCCCCACCTCGAGCACCTGGCAGCAGCAAGCTCAGCCGGCACCTCCCTGGAGGCCAATCTCAAGCACATCACCGTCACCCTGGCCACCTAGGACGCAGTGTGGGAGGTGTACCTGGACCCCAAGTGGGCAGAGCAGCGGCTGAGGCTGTACGGAGCCCAGGACCGGGCGCTGGAGCAGTTCTTCAAGAAGGTGAGGATGGTTGGGAGGGTTATGTATTGAGAGGTGGTGGGTCGGGCATGAAGCCTTGGTGCATGAAGCCTTGGGCATGAAGCCATGATGCCACCATGTCAGCCACCCTGCGTGACTTGTGTGCATGACTGCAAATAGAGGATAAGATGGCTGAGGTTTCCATGGAGCGCCATGGGCGTGCCAATCAGCTGATGGTCTTCTTTGGTGCAGCTACCATTGGCACCAGGGGAGGCTGGGGTGCGGATGCGGTGCTGCGTGCCTGCTGCAAGGTGGTGTGCAGGCTCAGGGGCACAGACCAGCGGCGGGGCAGGGTGGTGCTAGTGGATGAGCACCGCACCAGCCGGGTCAGCTCAGCGGTGAATGGCCAGCAGCCATGTGAGAGGCAGCTGAACAAGCGCAGGGCCCCCAGGCCTGCAGCCTGGAAGCCCCCAGCAGGGCAGGTGGAACACCGCCTAGTGCACCCAGCCTGGAGCCAGCAGCGTGACCAACCAGTGCGGGGCATGATGTGGTGCCCGGTAGTGGCCCCCGCAAGCCCCCACAGGCCCCACGCAGCAGCCAGGAAGCCTCACAAGCAGCAGCCTCAGAGCCTGGGCCCAGCACTCCCCTGCCAGCCAAGCGCAGCAAGCACACCAAGGCTGAGCCGGCAGCTGAGCCCAACAAGGCCCAGGGCAAGGTTGCCAAAGCCAAGCCAGCAGCACAGCCAGGCAGGTGGGTAGACAGAGACTGCAACGCAGCATTGAACATGCAGCGCATTGGGGAGAGCAGGTGGCGCCCGCTGGAGCTGTGCTTCTGGCCAGACCAGGGAGCGCTGCCAGCCAAGGGCAAGGAGTACCCTGGCTTGGGGTACAAGCGGCTGTGAGACAAGCCACCCAAGGCCCAGCAGCAGCAGCCTGCTGTGGCACAGTACTGTGTGCCCCCCCCCCCCACTTGAAGCTGTCATCAGCTTACGCTTACTGCATGTTTCGTCATGCCAACTCTACGGTGTAGCCCTAACGGGTCAGGCAATGCTGTAGGTGGTAGGCGACCGTGACCATGTGTATGCCATGTATAGGCCGTGTGCATGCCATGCGATGGGAACTCCACACGGACAAAAACACTGTTTTGTAGTGGTTCACAATTAGTGTGTTCGACTGCAATGAAGGCTCAAGGTTGAGGGCCAAGGTGCTGCAAGACAGCAAGCTAGTCACCTGTTGCGTTCACCAAGCTCCAAGTAATGCAAGCACTCCTCCAGAGTTGTGACAGGCACTTCATGTGCACCAGCAACGAACACTCCGTTGGTGGCGTCCTCACGGATGTGCAAGTTGTCTGACTCCGGGTGCAGCAGGTCCTGGATGAGCTCCATGTATATCTAAGCCAGGTAAGCACCAGGAAACTACATGAGTGTCTATATAAAGTGCAGTGGCAAGACTGGGGTGCATGCGCTGGCCCGCACCTGGATATATGACATTGACACTGCATAGGCATGGAATGGGTCAGCCGCTGCTTTCTTAAATATCTCAGCAACACAGCGAGGGATCACGCCAATAGCTTGGGGCTCGATGTTCATAAGGGAATGAGTTTTGCCGGCGCCTGCATGTGCAAGGTTCAGTAGTGTGCATGCAAGATCAGCACTCCCTGCAACACTGCATTTGGGCCAGGCTGCATAATACCTGTCTGCCCATAAGCAAGGATTGTCCCATTGTATCCTTGCAGGACATCCTCCACAACATCTCTGACTTCGTGGTACACGTCTTGCTGGGTAGTGTCGGCATCCAATACCTTGTCAAATTGGTAGGTGTTGAAAGGCACAATTGCATCCCTGTATCAATCAGTGTAGTCGCGCTCTCCACATGTTATTTACCTTCCAGCTCGATGTGTGTGTCAGCATAGAACCACTCTGTGCAAGTCTGCGCAAGTCGAGGCTTGCACTCACGGCCGCGTGAGCGTCAGCTTTCCGTTCCGCGCTTCTTGAAGGTCCAAGGACCCAGGATGCTCGGACGCGCGCAAGCAAGGTCGCACGCGCACGACGACCTGACACGAGTGAACGAGGCGAGTTTTGACTGGATTTTGACGACTTGCGATAATCTGCGCGGGGCATTACCTTCACGCGTTCGGACTGATCAGTGAGAGGGTTGCGAGTTACGGACATCGGTGTAAGGTAGGGTGTTGCGGGCTGTGTAAGGGGGCGAGATGCTGGCTGTGGGGTGCTCATCCCATCATCTGTAATTGCTAGCCTAGGCTCAGGCGTGCCCAAGCTGAAGTTGGAGGTAGGTATTTTCGAGGTGGGGGTGGGGATTCTGGACCCCATTCGGGCGTCCTGGGAAGCTAAGTGCGGGTCAAATCCGGCATGTAAACGGCAGCGTGAGGGAACGGGCGGTTTTGTCGCAACTAACCGACTGCACTGTACAACTGACTTTTCGAGGTAAACTCACTAAGCGGCCCCACTACAGGTGTGCGGTGTATAGTGGTCCATGGTGTATGGCCCCTAAGCCGAAAAACACCAAGAGCAGCAGCAGCAGCAGCAATTCCAGCAAAGCGGGCAGTATCAAACCTTGTCAGGAGCAAGCCTCTGGAAGCAGCAAGAAGGACAGCAAGGCTAAACAAGGGAAGCAGGCCAAACTTAAGTTCAAAGAAAGCTGCAACTGGGGCAAAGATAATCTAGAGGAGGAGCTAGCAGGTAAGCATGGTGGTAGAGTTATCTCACATGACTGTGTGTTGAGATCTAGCATGTAGGCACACCGCTCACATGTTTCCCTAAGCTGGCTCCATGCAGCTCTGGGCTTGCGAATTAAGCAGATCACTGCTGATGGCAACTGCTTCTTTCGAGCAGTGGGTGACCAACTGAAAGGTGAGGTAGGGAAGCCAGCACCTCCCTCATCAGCCCGCTAAGGCAGAACCAGGTCCCCTCACTAGGGGGAGTGTTTTGTCTGTGTGGTGTTATGTTTCCATGCACATGGCATGGGCGCCTACCACCCACACTATTGCCTGACCCCTGTGACAGGGCTGTAGCCTAGAGTTGGCATGGCAAACTCGCACTCATTGTAAGCTGATGACAGCTAGTTGGGGGCACACTCTTCTGGGCATCAGCAGGCTGCTACTGCTGCTGCTAGGCCTTGAGTGGCGGGTCTCAAAGCCGCTTGCACCTCAGCTCAGGGTACACCTTGCCCTTGCCCTTGGGGTGGCATTGCCCTGGCTCATATTCATCATGTTGCTCATAGGGAAGCAGAGAACCTTTGATTCTACCACCGGGTAGGGCAGCCAGCCTTGCTCCCTGCGGCCCCTGATAATGTTGCTGTCAGAGGTGCTGGCTCTCAGGCGATGAAGGGCAGCACGTACGCCTGCGTGCACTCATTGTAGACCACATGCGCCAACACCAGGATGACTTTGCCCCTTTTGTCGAGGTGAGTCATGCTCTCACCAGGGCTCATGTGAGGTCAGTAACCTTTAATAAAAACTTTAATCGTTACCATCGTTTTAATCCGTCTGGCTCAGGCCAGCACCTTGGCCCTCAACCTTGAGCCTTCATTGCAGTCGAACACACTATTTGTGAACCACTACAAAACAGTGTCTTTGTCTGTGTGGAGTTCCCATCGCATGGCATGCACATGGCCTATACATGGCATACACATGGTCACGGTCGCCTACCACCTACATGCATCGCCCATCACCTACCTGCATTGCCTGACCCCTTTGACAGGGCGATGCATAGAGTTGGCATGACAAAACATGCACGAAGCGTAAGCTGATGACAGCTTCAAGTGGGGGGGGGGGGCACACAGTACTGTGCCACAGCAGGCTGCTGCTGCTGGGCCTTGGGTGGCTTGTCTCGCAGCCGCTTGTACCCCAAGCCAGGGTACTCCTTGCCCTTGGCTGGCAGCGCTCCCTGGTCTGGCCAGAAGCACAGCTCCAGCGGCCGCCACCTGCTCTCCCCAATGCGCTGCATGTTCAATGCTGCATTGCAGTCCCTGTCCAGCCACCTGCCTGGCTGTGCTGCTGGCTTGGCTTTGGCAGCCTTGCCCTGGGCCTTGTTGGGCTCAGCTGCCGGCTCAGCCTTGGTGCGCTTGCTGCGCTTGGCTGGCAGGGGAGTGCTGGGCCCAGGCTCTGAGGCTGCTGCTTGTGAAGCTTCCTGGCTGCTGCGTGGGGCCTTGCGCCACTAGGCTCATATCTACTAACACCTGCTAATACCTACTTATACCCAGGAGGCGATGTCACTCACTCTCGCACTCCCAAAGGGCACTCCGAAGGGCACTGCCAAAGGTCACTTTCAAAGGCACTTCCAAACACTTTCAAGGCACTGGCTCAGGCCAGCAGATGTAGGCACCAGGGTGAGCAATGCGTGCCTGAGGTGCACCTGCCTGTGTGGAGGGTGCCTAAGCTGGAGAGCGCCCTCAAAACAGAATGAGACTTAGGGTTCAATGCAATGCTGTGCCTCTGCACTGCTGAAAATGGGAGTGCACAGAAGACGCAAAGAAGACGCACAGAAGTGCACAAAAGACGGTCATTGGTGCAGGCTGAAGGCTGGGGTGGCTATGAGTGGTTTTTTGTAGCTGCAGGATGATGAGAGGAGGTGACCCTGCTAGCTTACCTTGCTACTGTGGGACAGCCACCATGGACCCTATCTCACTCTGTCTCACTCTCACGTACCCAGCATATTGGGCTCTGCTGCATCAACAGGCAGTGTAGGACGTGTGGACACTCTTAGGAGGTTTGGCCATTTTTAGGGCCATCTGGTTGCGTGCTGCATGTTGAGCTGCCGCCACTGACTACCCACCCCGCCCATTGCGCCCCGCTCTGCTGCCCGGTGGCTACCCTGTCCCCCTCTTCCCCTCCTCCGCAGGATGATGAGCCCTTTGACAAGTACATGGCCAGGATGGCAAAGGATGGCGTGTGGGCAGGATACATGGAGGTGGGCTGTGGGCAGTGGCCCCATGCACATGGCTGAGGGTCAGCCCCTGAGCCCGGCCCGTGTGCAGTCACAGCAGTGCGCGCAATGGTGGCTAGGCAGCCGCTTCCTGCGCCATGACCACCCTCCCGCCCACCCTCCCGCTCTCCTCCTCACCTGCTTCTCACAATAGGCCCCAGCTACAGCCAGTCGCTGAGTGCTGCCAGCTTCCACCTGAGGCTGTACGCAATGAACAGGAGGGGGACCTGAGCTGGCCAGCTTCAAGGGGTGCCTACCACTGCCTCACCCGCTGCCCCTGACTTGTGCTTGCCACTGCCGCAGGTCATCGCCGCCTCCCAGGTTCTGCAGGTGCACCTTAACAGTGAGTGCTGGCCCAGCCCTAGGACAGCACCTCCCTCATCAGCCCACTAAGGCAGAACCAGGCCCCCTAACTAGGGATGGTGTTTTGTCTGTGTGGTGTTAAGTTTCCATGCACATGGCATGGGTGCCTACCACCCACACTATTGCCTGACCTCTGTGACAGGGCTATAGCCAAGAGTTGGCATGGCAAACATGCACTGATTGTAAGCTGGTATGACAGCTAGGTAAGCGCCTGTCCCTGGATGGCTGCACCACCATGTGAAGCCATGGGCAGAAGGAGGGAGGCCAGCCCTTGTGTGAGCTATCTAGCTGTAACAAGCCTGTGGACAGCCCTGTACACAGCCCTCACCTCCCAGCCAGGACCTCCCCGGACCTCTGTTGGCATTCTGCATGTCCGCCCCCTCACACCCAGCAGGGGCGCTGAGCCGGGTGAACAGCAGGGGTTCATGGTCGGCAGCCGCTGGCCCATGCCTGGCGCCCTGCCCCTCACCTGCAGTCTATCAAGCTGGGCAGCCCAGGTGGACCGTGACGCACTGCAGCCCCCAGGCCACCACCCTCCACCTGTCATACCACGACGGCCAGGTGAGCTGCCCAGCTGCAGGTCACACTGGCACCTGATATGATGATCTCACTGGCTCAGGGTCCTATGACCTCACTGGTTCACACCTAGGGGCTGTGAGGCGCTGTGTTGCAGCAACGCCGGCAGGTAGATGCCATGTCATGATGATGGTGATGATGATAATGATGAGTACTGGCTAAGGGTGTTTGAATGGGTTGAGACACGATCACGCCGCCTGATACAGTGCCTAGTGCCTGGCAGTAGGGATGAAGTGGGACCTCGCATGGTGAGCACCAGTGTTTTTGTTTTCGCGTTATATATGGCGGTCGCTATAAAAAGCGACATTTCAGAGAGCCCCGTGCGCTATGGATTGTACCCCTTGCGGACTGTGCTATAGCGCATCGCGTTATGAAAAGAGTACTTTGAACTTTGTACTGCAGCCGCAACTCGGCTGAGAGCCGCAATCTGGCTTAGAGCCGCAGACCCGATGGCTGAGGGCCGTGCCCGCCGAGGTTATAGCGATAGTGCCTTCTTACAAGCCGGGCACATGGTAACAGCAACAGGTTTCAGGACAGCTGACAACGGCTGACTAGAGCCCAGCCCGCAAGAGCCCAGCCCGCACCCAGAAGTACAAGCTGCTTTGCCACAGCCTTGGGCTAAAGTCTGATCAGCTGATAGGACGGGCCGCGCCAACCCGTTGGCTGAGCTTGCGAAAGCCAGCAGAGCGGCTGGTGCGTGACATCAGGTCCTTGGTGTCCTACTTTAAATCAGCCTCCACTGGCATCAGCAGCCTCCTTACAGACCTCCCTACAGCCTGCGGGCTCTTGCCCATCCTCCGCTCACTCAAACGCCTCAGCCTTCTGTGCCAAAGCCGTGCCGTGCGAGGGCCTTATGCAGGAGGTGGCCCTGACGGCCAACAACATCACTGCCATGTACACCAGTCCCTCCCCCTTCTCTGCACTGGACTTTCCTGAGCTGACAGCCTTCACCAATGTGGCAGGATCTGGCAGCTGCCTGGTGTACAACAGCTCTGGCCATTTGGCTTTGCAGCCGCATGGGAGTGGCAGTATGGCAGTGCCATCAGATGAGGCTGACAGTGATGAGGAGAAAGGCAGTTTGATTTGGACACATTCCCAGTTGAGCGTGCCATTAACAAGTGGCTGGATGACGCTGCTGTGCGTGGGCGCTACCGCCTTTGATTGGGCCTATTGCTTTATTTCACATTTTTATTGTGCGCTATGGGGCCCATTAGGGACTATGAACACTATGAACATGACAGTCCCAATCTGAGCCATGACACTTTGAGCTATGGATTGGAAAGAGGCCAAATGAAAAAAATTCTCTGGTGAGCACGCATGCACACAATGAGCTGACATAGCTTGGCAGGGTCGGGCCTGCTACTGAGCTGCCTGCTGGACCTAAGAACGGGGTGTAGCCCAGATGGCTGCTGGGCCTCAGGGGGGTCCGGGCCTTTCAGCCCTGCTCCGGCAGCCCTGCACCCTCCTTGACGCGCCGTTCGCTGCTCACTGCTTCCAGCCAGATAGTCACAGCTCCCGGCAATTCCCATCCACAGCCTGGCACCCAGCCGTACACCCCAACCTGTGTTCTGCTGCCCTGACTGAGCTGTTGACTGCCGCCGTGGTGCCGCCCCACCGGCCTGTGCAGCACTACAACTCAGTGAGGATGGCAGAGGACCTGGCCCAGGGGCCGCCTCTGCCTGTGGTCCTGCGGCAGGTGCCGGGTGTGGCCCGTGCCCCCTCCCATGTGAGTGTCAGGTCACACACATACTCAGCCGCAGGCCAGTGGGCTGGGCTGGGTCCTGCAACCTCTGCTTTCACTCACTTTTACTCCAGACTACACAGCCATTGTCTCTACACCTTGCCACGGGTTTTGTTGGGTGGTCCTTGGCTGATGGTGCTGCGGCAGGGCTGCAAGGGTATAGCGTCATGTCGCAAGGGACCACAAGCCATGCAGGAGTGGGCAACATAGCAGCAGGGAAAAGCAGGCTGCCCACTGCTATGATGATGATTTCAATCTTCTCCTTCAGGCAGTAGTCAAGTCATGGTTAGGTGCTGAGCAAGCCATTGCAATTGTCGCCGAATTGCACTGCTGAGCTGGGTTCAGTGTGAGGACAGTGTGAGGTCAGGCTGCTGTTGGGACACTGCCATTGATGGAGTGTCCATTTGTCCCAGTGGTGGGAGTCAGGACCCCACACCCTGCCTTCCTCTTTGTCGCTGTGTGTGTTGTGCCTCACCACGCCACACATTGTGCTAGCATCTGATGGCATGCGTCACATCAACATGCAAGGGGCCGGATGCAGCAGCTGCTCTTCCAAACACGAGCATCAGGGAGCTGTCAACATGCATGCACACATGGATGCATGCCAACATGGATGCATGCCATGCTTGCTAGCATGCAGGTAGATGGGGATGAAGGCTGGGATGAGAAGGCTGCGGCCCGGGTCAGGGCCAGCACCGCCTGTCATGACAGAGCAGTTGTTGCCGCAGCCCTGAAGGCAGCCCAGGGGGATGTGGACCTAGCCATTGAGAAGGTGATAGAGCTGCTGTCGCAGCAGTGTGGCGATGAAAAAGAGGGTTGCGAGGACACAGAAGCGAAGGGGCCAGGACAGGCAGCGGAAGCACCCCAGCCATGCCCTGCAGGCCAAGCAGCTGTGCAGTTGGGGAGCAGTGAGCAGATGAGTGACATTGGGTCACTCTTCATTGAGAGGTGTGAGGGGCATGAGCCGCCAGAGGCAGATGCTGGCCAGGCAAGCCAGCAAACTGCAGACGATAATGCAACTGCTGGGCAGCAGGGAGAGGAGGGAGAGGTGCATCAACACCTGTCACACAGTTTGCATCATTGTATGGAAGGCAAAGCTGCCCTGTGCAGTCAGAGCCTGGCTGGTAAGCAGCTGGTGGGCCCTGAAGAAGTGTTCGCAGCAGCGGAGCTGAGGAATACAGCACAAACGGGCATGGCCAGCATGGGCACAAGGGAGGTTGTGGCTGTCCTCACCTGCACTGCTGGTACCAATCAGGATGAACACAGCACCTACGGCAGTAGCAGCAGCCAGCATGCAGCCAGCACCAAACCAGCAGAGCAGCAGCGCCAATGGCAGCCAAGCCCCAAACCCAGTCCTGACCCCAGTCATGGCGAAACTCTGGCGCGGGGCATAGAGCAGCACAGCGCCAGCAGCAGTTCGGACGAGGGCGGAGGTGGCCCCCCCCGCACGAATGCAAATACAGCAGGGGTTAAGGTCAAGGCGGCGATCATGAGCGGGAAGGGAGTGCGCGTGGGGTCTCGAGGCGCTGCTACGGGCGCGAAGGCGCCGTCCCGCAATAAGCAGTGCCCTTGCGGCAGCAAGCAGAAGTACAAGAATTGCTGTGGATCGCCACGCAGGCTCGCAGCCGCAGAGGGTGGTAGTGGAAGTAAAGCAGCCATCGATCCAGCGTCGTCAGCTGCGCAATTGAAGGCCATTGTACTGTGAAGTTTGTGAGGGCGGGGTTCGCCCGCCTGTGGTGTACGCCTAGTGAGAGCAGTTGTCTTGTGACTGCGACGATCGGTTCTCTGCAAATCGAACGCTGTTCCACCTAGGCTCACCAAGAACTCGTGCCTTCAGCTGCCCTGCTGGCCTTGCCAACCGCCACTGGCCTAGCCGAATGCGGCTACCAAACCTGTGGGTCGAGGTTCCTCACGCCAGGGCCAGCCTGGACCAGTAGACTTGACGGCTGCAATAACACGTCGGGTCGAGAACCTGCAGCATCGACCGCAGAGACATCCGAGGCGCAGCTCGTGTCGAGACCGGCAATAGACCGCGACCGGCGGGTCCGGCGGTACGTCGCGCGCGTGTCGAGGCGCAGGACCATGCAATCATGATGAGGTGGTGTCTAGGCTTACAAAGGACAATCATGCGCAGGTCATTACTCATACTGCTTGGGCGGTTGGTTACGTTATGTTGTGGGCAATGGGTGGGCAGCAAGGGGGGAGTAGCAGGGGTAGTGGGTGAGCCCTGGAGCTGATGAGAGGGCATGTCAATGTTGTGAGCGGGCAGCTGGTGGGAGGGCAGGTGCAAACAGACGTTCGCACAGGCATGCACAGGCCAGGGTGAGCACCAATGGTCCAGGGGATCGAGAAAGGCTCGCTTCAATGGATGAACTTTCTTTCATTCATTCATTTACCTTTGGCCGCATGGAGTCGACAAAGACCACACGAACCACTGTCAGTCCTACTGCTGGAGACGCTGTAGCGTCTCCTCGCCTGGGTCAACGGTCAAGCTGTCAGCAAGTGTGCGGCCTGTAGATGATTATCTTTCAATAATTGCCGACGCTATCATAAGCATTGTTTGAGTGTTCCTAGGTCATAAGGCGATGAGAAACACACGCCACAGCACCCTCTCCGGGGCACGTGCATCGATTAGCTCTGGTGAGCACAGCTGTTTCTCCTCAAGCCATCGACGCCGACTGTTTTGACAACATCAGGCTTTATCCGGTAAATCTTAGGTCTCCTGGCCGCACAGCGTCGAGCGTCTGCACTGCAGCGCTCAGCTACATCTGTGCAAACCCTTGAGGCGCCTAAGGCTCAAGAGGTGAGCTGAGCCAAGTGTTGGACCGTAATGCCTAGACGTTGCAAGACTGCCGTGGCCTTCGGCTGCCATTGCTTCAATACCCAGGGGTCTCAAGGCTGTGCAGTTCATGTCACCATGCACCAAAAGCTGGAGTATGGCCAGGTTCTCAAGGTGTGTGAAGCCTGTTAAACAAACCTGATTGACACACAACACAACAGCCGAGAGCGTATTCGCAGACTGCCACCGTGACATCTTCCGTCACCACATGCACATGTTCATGCTAGGTGACTCGCTGCCTGACTCACTCGCATCCCACTGCTTGCTGGTTGCTGTTGCCATGCAGCTGGTGGGCAGCTGCAAGGAGATGGGTCAGTGGCAGGTGGAGAAGGCAAACTCCATGCACTGGCAGGAGGGTGACATCTGGGTTGCCACCATGCAGCTAGCTCCGGGCACGTATGCATTCAAGGTCAGGGACGGCATGCCAGCACTTCCCTCACTTCCACCATTTCCTGCCATTTTCACCATGCGCCACCTCATCCTTAACTGCCAAAGCTTACCATGTCTAACAAAAGGCCTTGCACATATGAGAGTGTGACGTCAGGCTGCAGCAGGAGTGACTGTGTGACCTGTAGGCTGTGGTGGCTAGCAGCTCTGGGGCCATGGAGCCTCACTGGGAGGCCGGCTTCAACCGACAGCTGGAGGTGGGTGCAGTGGAGCAGTGGGGGTGGCAGCAGTGAGGGTGGCAGCAGTGGGTTGGCAGCAGTGGGGGTGGCAGCAGTGGGGTGGCAGTAGTGGGGGTGGCAGCAGTGGGGTGGCAGCAGTGGGGTGTGGCAGCAGGAGGGGGACAGCAGTGAGGGTGGCAGCAGGAGGGTGGCAGCAGGGGGGTTGACAGCAGAAGTGGTGTTGGGGGTGGTGGCACTCGTGAGCTTGTGAGCTGTGGGTTTGATTGCAAGCAAGGGGTGACAATAAACAACCGCATGTCTCAGCTCGTCTAGATGCAGTATGACCCCTCCCACCATGCACTACACTAGAGCCGTGCAAGCAGCACCATCACTACACAAAGCGTAATGCAATGGTCAACAGCCATGACCCACACCAGCAGCCCACTCAAGGCATCTCGTTCATGGTTTGAGGCGCAGCTGGGCAGTCAATGGTGGCAGCAGCCTTGGTGGTTGGGGAGGCAGGCGGAGGTGTCAGGTGGGCTGAGTGCTGTGTGCTGCCGCTGCTCCAGGTGCCTGAGGAGGCTGGTCGCCTCAATGTGGTCTTCCAGTGGGAGAGCAACAGCATGACCACCACCTTCTTCCCTGGCCGGCAGGCTCAAGACAACGGTGGGTGAGGTGTTAGGGGCAGAGCAGGGGCAGGGGGTGAAGGGCTAGGAGGAGGGGGGCGCAGGGTTAGGGGCAGCGGAATGAAGGGCCAGGGGGTGGGGTGTGTGGGGCCAGGGGCAGGCAGTGCAGCTTATGTCGACTTGTGGTCCCCACCTGGGGTCCTGTGCAGGGCAGGGTGCCCCTGGCAGGGTGTGGGGTAGCAGCAGGCACTGCACACCAACGGCATGAGGCATGCTGTGACTGCAAGGAGCCAGCCCGGGCACACACTCGTCCAACAGCAACGCTGGCATAGCCAAGCAAGCGTCCCTGGCAGTTGAGGATATATGCTCATGCCAAGAGGGCCGCACACTGCTCCCACCACACCACGGCCATTCAGTGGACTGTCATGCAGCGGACTGCAACGAGCACTTGCCACCCCGCCTGCTAGTCAGGCAGCCTCTGCAGCTTGCCACCCACCCTGACGCCATGCTGCAAGGTGTGCCCCAGTCGCGTGTGACGTGGAACGGTTGTGGTACAGCCTTGTGGTACAGCCTTGTGGCAGCATGTCTCTGGCTATGAGTTATAGAGGCTGTCTCCAAGGCCTGGGTTAATTGTGCTCATGGCAGACCACTGTCTCCTGCTCTCCACCCACTCTTGTGCCAAGGGCTGCATGCCCCGCAGGGTTCCCTCCACTGCCTATGTCCTCTAGCCATGGCAGTGGCTCCACCTCTACCTCTCTCGGCAAGCTGCCCAGTGTCCCTGGCAGCAGTAAAGGCGCTAGCAGCGACAGCCATGGCAGCAGCAGCAGCAGCAATGGGGGCGGCAATGGGAAAGCACCCACAGCAGCCAAGCCAGGCAGCAGTGCGTCCAGCATCGCTAGCAGTCACAGTCATGAACTGAGCGGGCTATGTGCGGGCTTGAATGCTCTTGAAGCCAAGGAGCTTGCAGCCAGCAAGCCAGCCAAGCCACTGGCAGCCACACCTGCCTCCAATACTGGCACTGGGTCTGTTGGGAAGTCTGCCGGTGGTGGGGGTGCTGCCGCTGCCGCTGCTGCTGTGGCTGCGGGCATCCCAGCCAAAGCTGCTGCCTCCAACACGGCTGCCATTGCTGCCGCCAAGGCAGTGGTCTGGAAGCAGGCCCTGAAGAACTTGGTCAGCGAATCAGACCATGCCAGCCCCAGTCCCAGTCCCAGCCCCCCTGGCCTTGGCAGCAGCAGCAGCAGCAAGGAAGGAGGCAAGGTGGGGGAAGGCTCTGTAGCAGGAGCCTTGGCAGTGCCAGGCGGCAAGCCCAGCGAGTCAGAGCAGCAGAAGGCGAAGGAGATGGCGGCCGCCATCAAAGCAGAAGCAGCAGCTCAGGGACGGGGGGCAACCAGCATTGCAATGCCAGCTGCAATAACGCCACCAGCAGCCAAGCTCCCACCACCCGCTGCCTCCTCCTCCACCTCCTCCTCAACCTCCCTTCCCTCTTCTTCCACCTCATCTCCCGCCTTACACTCTTCCCCACCCCTCTCAGCAGCCGCAGCAGCAGCGCCGCTCACCCACCACGCAGACAGCCAGCCGTCATCTTCAAAGAAGGGTGATGGTGCAGCTTCTGGGGATGGCAAAGTAGAGAAGGCTGTGAAGGGAGACTTTCTTGCAGAGGAAAAGGCTGGGAACGGAAAGCCAGCTGCTGCGCTGGAGGGTAGGGCAGCAGGTGGTAAGGTGGAGAGCCAGACAGTGGTGGAGTCAGCCAAGACCAAGGCTGATGTGGATGTCAAGGCAGGCTCTGTTGCTGGGGAGAAGGCTGGGGACAGCAAGCCAAGCAGTAAGGTGGAGGGCAAGCAGGAGGGCAAGGCTGACAGTGTGCCAAAGGGCAAGGTTGAGGGTGAGGAGGGCAAGGGCGGAGGCAAGGCAGGGAAGGGAGAGGATGAAGTCAAGAGCAAAGCCGAGGGCAAGGCAGAGCAGAAGGAGGGTAAGGAAGAGCACAAGGTTGAGGGCAAGGATGAGAAGAAGGGGGGAAATGAGGTACAGGGCAAGGCAGAGGGCAAGGCGGAGGGCAAGGCAGAGGGCAAGGCAGAGGGCAAGGCAGAGGGCAAGGCAGAGGGCAAGGCGGAGGGCAAGGCAGAGGGCAAGGCAGAGGGCAAGGCAGAGGGCAAGGTGGAGAAGAAGGGGGCGGACAAGGCAGAGGGCAAGGTAGAGGGTAAGGAAGAGGGCAAGGTGGAGGGCAAGGCAGAGGGCAAGGCAGAGGGCAAGGCAGAGGGCAAGGCAGAGGGCAAGGCAGAGGGCAAGGCAGAGGGCAAGGTGGAGAAGAAGGGGGCGGACAAGGCAGAGGGCAAGGTAGAGGGTAAGGAAGAGGGCAAGGTGGAGGGCAAGGCAGAGAAGAAGGGGTCAAATACTGCTGAAGGCAAGGCAGAGGTTGTCACAGACATGAAGGCACCCAACCCTCACAAGGCTGCTGAGCAGCGCGTTGTGGAGCTGGTCAAGGCAGCGGACAGCAAGGTGCAGCAGGCAGGGGCTGGTGGCGACAAGTCGCAGCAGCCTGAGCACCAGCCACCCAAGGTACCGGCTGAGGCAAAGTCAGGGGGAGCCAGTGCAGGTGCAGGAGGAGGGGCGGTTGAGACCAAGCCTGCACCTTCCAGCAAAGCCGCCTGGGGGGCGCTGCGGGGAGAAGAGCCTGGCAGCTCGCCTACAGCACCCGTGAGCAAGCCTGCTACGCCTCTGCCTGCCCCTGCTAAAGAGGCCAGCAGCAGCAGCAGCAGCCACAGCAAGAAGGCAAGCAGCAATGGTGTGGCCCCCAGCATCGGCCCCCCTCCAGCTGCTGCCATTGCAGCCGTCACCGCTGCATTGACTGGAGCAGGGGCTCGCAAAGCCGCCGCTGCTGGCAACGGCAACGGGGTCAGCCACAGCAGCAGTGGGGAAGAGAACGGGAGCAGCCACCACCACGAGCGCCACAGCACAGGTGAAATCGGGACAGGCAAGCTGGCAGGCAGTGCTGGTGGGGGCAGTGCGGATAAGCCCAGCACACCAGCCGCCACTCACCGCACTGCAGCCGGAGCAGTGGCCAAGCAGGCTGCTGGCTCCTCGCCAGTTGCCAAGGCTGACACCCACCACCACCCAGGAGGGCTCAAGCCCCTGGCTGCCGCCACCTCCGCCAGCAACGGCCACAGCCCCACCCCTTCCTCTCACCCCAGCACTGCACACGGTGAAGGCGGCAGCTCTGCCACCAAATCCCCTTCAGGTACAGGCAGCAGTGCAGGGGGCGGTCAGGGGCCACAAGGCTCTGGCTCAGGATCTGGTTCAGGGCCAATCTCCAAGGGGGTTGCAGCCTCACCTGCCCCAGGCTCACATGATCCTGATCACTCCTCCTCCTCCTCCTCTCCCTCTCCCTCTTCATCTACACCCTCTCACCCTGCTGCCTCGGCTGGTTCAGGGCCGCCAGCAGCAAAGGGGTCCGCAGAACGAGCAGCAGCCTCCCGCACCAGCAGCAAGCCTGCGGCAGCCTCTGACACAGACAGCTCAGCTGCTGCCCCTGCCACTCGGGGCTCTGCCAAGGGCCACTCAGGTGCTGATAGTGGCAGCGGGTCAGGGGTGGCGGCTGGAACTCCCTTGCCTGCGGAGCCAGGCAGCAGCACAGGGGCAGCGCCCACTCGGCAACGCAAGACGCGAGGCTCCCCCTCCGGCAAGGCGCCCTCCCCCCCTGCAGCCCCCCCACAGGCTGTGCTGGCTGCCCTCAAGGTGCGAGTGGGCTGGAGGGGAGGCTGGAGGGTATGGCAGGCACAGCTGCACAGGATTCTGCAGTGAGGCGCAGAGGGGCTGGCAAGTACTACCATTCTCCTGACCTCCCCTCTATGTGCGGATAAGTATGACTACCAGCCATACTGCTGGGCTACCTAGTAGTGCTCGGTACATAGTAAAACTAGATGCCACTCAATAGCCAGGCTATGTCGTGACGTCACTGGTGCATGGGGCACTCAAACCCTGCTCCCCTCACCCTGCTGCAATGACTGAAGCTGGTGCAGCCCTGCTCTTAGCACTGCCGCCGCCGCCACTGGTGCCGCGCTCACTGGTCTCTGCCGCTGCTGTTGCCGTGACTGACCAGCAGGCCAGGCCTACCCCCACACCCTCCCGCTCCCGCTCCCCCTCCCCCACCCCGGTGGGACCCCCCAAGTCCGCTGCCTCGCTGCTGGTGCGGCCCACCAGCCGGGACATCAGCCAGACGCTGGGCTCAGCGCTGACCGCCTCGCAGCGCTCCAGTGCCGCTGCAGATCGGGACAACCCCGTGATGAGGGAGGTGAGGGCTGGGCTGGCCTGGGCCAGAGGGGCAGGGCAGGGAGGCACCGCATGGGGTGGGCCAGGGTTAGTCAGGGTGGTGTGTTAGGAGCTGGTGACGGATGCATGACATGAGTGGGCTTGTGATGACTGCGCATGTTGATGCAACAGTCCTGGTGATAGTGTAAGCGTGCCTGGTGGTGCCTGGTTGGGGTGACAATCCTTGCAGCCAGCCAGCCAGCCTACCTGGCTGTTGTGCTGAGACCTGCTGGGGGGTGCCAGGCTGGCGTTGGGGTGCTGCGGGCACGAGGTGCTGCGGGCTGTGCTGCAGGTGCGCGCCAGCAGCCCTTCCTTGAGGCGGGTGCCCAGCGTCAGCCCTCCACGGGGCACCAGCCCAGGGCAGCCAGGAGTGCAGGTGCGCCCCTCCCTCTGCCCACCCACTTCCGCCTCTGCAATGTAGCAGGAGCACTTGCCCCTCATGTGCAGGTCAGCCAGCTGGTGTCAACTAATCTACACCCGCCTGCTTAGACCAAACCCCATGAACCTCACCCACCGCAACGTCCTGCCGTGCCCCTGATGGGCTGTCCACCTCCTGCTGGCTGTTGCTGCCTGGCCAGGAGTTCTATGAGCCTGGTGTGGTGCAAGAGGAGGACACCACAGAGCAGGGAGCTGGCACTGCAGCCAAGGTAGAAGGCGCTGAAGGCCCTGACATTCCCCTCTGGCCCTGCCGCTGAAACCCCCTCTGCATCCACCACCCCACCCGCCTGGCTACCCTCGCTTTGCCCTTCCCCTCTTGCTTCTCACTCCTTGTGTGCCATGTCCCTGAGCCATGGACCTCCGCCCTGCCCCTGCCCTTGCCGTGCTGGCCACTTCTACACTCTGGCTGGCTGCCTGTGATTTGAACTCAGCTCCTGCTGCTGGTGCCCTGCTCAACTCATTGGTACCCTGTGCCCCGCAGGTGGCTGCAGCCAGCCTGCTGGGTGTGGCCCTGGCTGCCCTGGCCTACACCCAAGGCTGGTTATCTGGTGGGCTGCAGCCTCCCCCAGCCCTGCCACCACTGGTGTGTGTAGGGACTACTGCCGCAATGCCTCCCTCACTCACACTTTGGTCCCATGCAGGTCTCCCCTCCTCCCCTCCTCCCCTCCTCCCCTCCTCCCCTCCTCCCCTCCTCCCCTCCTCCCCTCCTCCCCTCCTCCCCTCCTCCCCTCCTCCCCTCCTCCCCTCCTCCCCTCCCTCCCCCCCCTCCCCCTCCTCCCTTCTTCTTGCCAGGGTGCTGTCAAGTAGCAATATTGCTGGTGTTTGGCTGCCTTGAGCATCGCATGGGACAAATCACACCTGACGTGTCAACCTGATGTGTACCTGTGAAGCTAGCGTGACTGTGCTAAACTCTGCCAGCAGGATAAGCTGTTGCCAAGTGGCACCAGCACATCAACCACCCCACTGACTAGCGCCCCTGTTCGCGCCCCCCCAACTGGTGGGTCCTGTCTTGACGAACCTGTGATGCCAACACAGCCTGACACTCAATGCCAGCTCTCTGATAGGTGCCAAGTGCTTCATTTCAGACCAGGCATGGGAGCCACAGCATGGTAGCAGCTAGGGCTCGTGTGGAAGATCCTCACCCTAGATGGCAGTGACCCCTCATCATCACGTCATGCATCTTCTGTTCCTGTGCTGCCGTAAACGAGCCCACCTCCTGCTCCTCCCTGCCTCCTCCCCCTTCATCATGTATGCGAGCTCTAAAGATCAGAAGGGACTCATCAACTAGACGCAGGGCTGGCTAGCCCCTGCTTTCACCCTAGAAGGCATGCTACCAGAAGATGCAAGGCAGGGCACCCGCCTCCTCAGACGCCAAGGGGTGTGATGTTGGTGGCCACTACTCACCTTCTTACTCCTCGCCTCTTTGCATGCCGTTCTGACATGTAGCCAGCAGCAAGGCCTGCTGCCTTTACATCCTGTGTGCTGACTGTGGCATCCTAATGTAGGGGCGGCGGGATCAGGGTCTACCTTACCCCAAACCGAGGGTGGCAAGCAGGAGACTGCGGCAGGGAAGACATCTGTGGAAGATGCGGGTGGTAAAGTGAAGCCAAAGGCAGCTGCTGAAGCACAGGGGGCAGCAGGCAAGGCGGAAGAGGCAACTGCACAAAAAGCAGCAGCTGAGAAAGCAGCAGCTGAGAAAGCAGCAGCAGCAAAGGCTGCAGTGGCAAAGGCGGCTGCAGAGACAGTTGTGGCCGAGGAGGCAGCAGAAGAGAAAGCAGCTGCAGCTGAAGCAGCAGCAGAGAAGGCAGCAAAAGCGAAAGAAGCAGAGGCAAAAGCTGCAGCAGAGAAGAAGGCAGCAGAGAAGGCTGCAGAGAAGGCTGTAGCAGAAAAGGCAGCAGCTGAAAAGGAAGCAGCAGAGAAGAAGGCAGCAGAGAAGGCAGCTGCTGAGAAAGAAGCAGCAGAGAAGAAGGCAGCTGAGAAAGCAGTAGCGGAGAAAGCAGCAGCGGCGAAGGCAGCAGCGGAGAAGGCAGCAGAGGAGAAGGCAGCAGCGGAGAAAGCGGCAGCGGCCAGGGCCGAGAAGGCGGCACTAGAGAAGGCGGCAAAAGAGGCCGAGCAGCTGCGACTGCAGTTGGAAGCGAAGGCCGCAGCCGAGCGCGCGGCAGCAGTCCAGGAGGCAGCAGAGCGCGCAGCGGCAGCTACCGAGGCCCGGGTGCGTGCGGAGGTGGAGGCACAAGCAGCGGCAGCGCGGGCGGCAGCGGAGAAGGCGGCCGCAGATAAGGCCGCAGGTGCGCCCAACTGCTCTCGTGCCAGTTTTCGTCACAATGGGCCCGGCACGATTGTTATCGATGCTGTACTCCACAGCTTATCTTGACCGTGTACTGCCTCGCGCCCTCTGTCCAGTGTGTGGTATCCTGGCATTAGCACATTCTGCGAGAGTCTCCATCCCCTACTCTCCCACCATTGGATCTCACACCTGCGTCGTGTTCGCGTACTGTGCAGCGGAGGCTCGCGCACAAGCAAACAAAGCCGCTGAGGAGGCTGCGCGCAAACTGAAGGCGGAGTTGGAGGCGCGTTTTGAGGCGGAACGCGCAGCAGCAGAGCGTGCTGCTGCAGAGCGTGCCGCGCTGGACGCTGCTGCTGCAGTCCGCAAAGAGCTCGAGGCCAAGGTTGCAGCTGAGAAGGAGGCCGGGCTGCAGCTCCGTGCACAGTTTGAAGCCAAGGCCGCCGCGGAGAAGGCCGCGGCGGACAAGGCACGTGCTGAGTTGGAAGCGCGTCTACAGTCCGAGCGTGCAGCGTTTGAAAAACTTGCGGAGGAGCGATTAGAAGCCGAAAGGACGGCGGCAGAAGAGGCGCGCAAGGAGCTCGAGACCAGGCTACGGACTGAGCTCGAGGCGAAGATTCGAACAGAGCTAGAGCAGCAGCAGAAGGCAGCAGCGCAAGGCAAGTGCAGGCTGGTGAAAACCCTGCATGCCCTTGCTGCTGGGGTCGGAACTACTGGGCTACCAAACACTTGCTGAACAGTAGAAATCGTTTCAAAAAACACACGGCAACTCACGTCCTGGCTGCTGGCTCTGTCTGGGTGCAGCAGCGGCAAAGGCGGCTGCAGAAAAGATTGCTGCGGAGAAGGCTGCGGCGGAGAAAGCTGCTGCTGAGGGTAAGGCACTGGTGCCCAATGGTGAAGGCCAATGATGTTAAGGTGACATGGGCGTGCATTGGCTCATGCTCCAAGCAGACGTCATGCTGGCCTTCACCTTTTTCTTTTTCATGAGTCACCATGACCTGACATGACAGGGTGTGACCCGTGTGGGACCCTCGTGTGTGGCAGCATGTGTAGCCCTGTAAATCTGCTGTACTGGGTGCAGCCAAGGCCATCCAGGAGGCCAAGGCCCAGGCAGAGCAGCGAGCAGTGGCGCAGCGGGCTGCTGCTGAGCTGGCCACTGCTGAGGCCAAGGCAGCGGAGCAGAAGGCAGAGGAGGAGAGGGCGGCTGCTGAGAAGGCGCGGGCACGGGCCGAGGCAGCGGCCAGGGCAGCCGAGGAAGCCCGCAGCAAGGTGAGCCATTGCTGCGAGCGTGTGTGGGCCAGTATTGGGGGTGCTGGGTAAGGCACAGCTGGGAGGCTGCTTCTAGGGCCAGGGTGTGGGCTGCAGCAGGGGCAAGATGCTGGGGCAGGTACCCCGTGCCTTGCCTGCTGCATTGCTTACGCAGTGGGCGCAGCAAATCACAAGTATGATGGACAGGGGGAGTTGTTGCTGCTGCCCTCAGCTTCCTGGGCCCTCCTGTTGCCGCACTTGCTCTGCTGCCTAGTGGCCGCAGCTGGGCTCCTGCTGTAGCACCTGCCGCTGCTGGGCAGGCCTGATGAGGTGGTGGTGTGGTGTGGTGTGCCGCAGGTGGTGGCTGCGCTGCAGGCTGAGGAGGAGGCGAGGGAGCACACGCAGGCCCTCAGGGCGGAGGCACGAGCCGCTGAGGAGCGCGCGGCAAAGGTGAGTGTGGTGGCTCTTGGGCTGCCGGCTAGGCAGGGGCTGGGTGTGCAGGGGCAGGGTGCGCAGGGGCAGGGTGGGGTAGGAGGAGGGGCAGGGTTTAAGGTAGGGTGTGCAGGGGCAGGGTGGGGTAGGAGGGGCAGGGTTTGAGGTAGGGTGTGCAGGGGCAGGGTGGGGTAGGAGGAGGGGCAGGGGTTGAGGTAGGGTGTGCAGGGGCTGGGTGGGGTAGGAGGAGGGGCAGGGGTTGAGGTAGGGTGTGCAGGGGCTGGGCAAGGGCATCCCTCTTGCTGTGCTGATGAGGCTGCGGTCATGTGGGCTGGTCACCCTGCAGGCTACTGCCACAGCCGCTGCAGCTTTGTCAGAGTATGGCTCTCTGGACGAGGGTGGGAGGCAGGCAGGCAGCATGGAGCAGCGCACTGCCTAGCAGGCAGACATGGCAGGTGTGAGGCTGCCGCTCGTGATTGTCCACCCAGTCCAGTCGATCTGATGCAGCACCAGTAACACACACAGTAACACACAAGGTAGGCAGGGAGGCAGGCAAGCTGGCATACATGGCATGCTATTTTTGATTCGCAAGCCGTTTGACAGTTGACTCCAGTGAGGTTGTGAGCATGATTAGGCCCAAGACCAAGCTCTGGCCATGGTCCGGGGGGTCCATGGCCATTTCTGTGATGGACAATTTTGGCAGTAGGGAGAGAGTGCGAGGGGCGGAGGTGATGGTCGGATGGATTGATGTTGGATCCCAGGCGTAGCAGGCATGGCGGGGCATGGGCGGCAGGAGCAGCGGGTGAGGGGCGACTGGGGTTGGGCTATGCCACGGCTCGAGAGGAATGCTTTGGTAGTAGGCTGCGATTAGGCCCAAGGGTCACATGAGGGTCTGCATGGCAGGTTGTCGGCTGCTCGAATGGTACCTGACGGCACAAGATTTCACGGAGTACTTCCAGTGTTTAGAAAAATACGGGTTTTGCATTTTTTGAAGGTTGAATGACTTGCACTTTCAGAATGGGGAAGTGGACGGAAAACCGGATAGATGAGGTCCGGCAACACGGGTGGATACCGCGCAACCTGGCGGCTAGAACTTCTAGCAACTAGACCGAAGCAGTTGCGATAAACGACGCATATCACATGGCAAAGTCAAATCACATTTCACAGGGCGTTAATTCATCGCAGCCCACCGATATGGTGACATTGCTGTGTGAGGCCGCCTGAGCATCTTGTTTTCTTGCCATGCGGCGCAGCCTCTTCGCCGCAAGCCTTTCGGCTTTCCCGCCGTCTGAAACCAAATCCACCGGGTCCACATGGTTGACCGTGTGCTGCGCTTCTTTCTTGTAGGATAGGCAGCACCTAAATCGCTCGCATCGATCTCGCACGCTCATGAGTAAAGCGGCGAGCTCAGCCGTCGATGCACTTCCGGAACGCTGGTTGCCGTCGTCCGAGGATGTTTCATCACCACTGCCGCTCAGCATAGCTGCACTTGACGGAGTGTCGTGTGCATCTGTATCCGGTGCTGCCCCTTCCTGCTGCTTTGCAGTCTCATATGTAGTCATGTACCTGGCATGGATCCCACAGCATGTGCAACACACACGACACACAATGTCATGCGGATGGGCCAAGGTGCTTGGGCAGTGATGATAGCCAGCTGAGAGTTCAGAGCAGGGTAGGCCTGCCCTCTGCAGCTTACCGGTACAACGCCCTGTTCTTGATGATGATGGTGGCAGAGGGCGGCAGCACTGCCAGCCAGCGGCCCAGCAAAGGCAGCAGGCTGGACAGGGGAGCCTGCACCCAGGCAGCAAGGAGCTGGCAGTGCATGAGGCGACTAGATGTGTAATCAGACCAAACCACCTCAGCCCCACCCTCCCCTTTCCCTCCATCTCCACCTCCTCCTGCTGCTCCTCTGGCCCCTGACCCGCACTGTCCCCAACCCTCCTTCCCTGTGCCCTGGCCCTGTGCTCCCTCCCACCTGGCCTGAGATGTCGATGAACACCTTGGTGAAGGGGCTGGCTGCACCCCCAGCCTGCTGCTGCCCTTGTTCCTGAGCCTGCTGCCCCTGCCAGGCATAGCCCAGTGCATTGGCCGCATGCACATCGTTGCCGTCCATGCGCTCAAATTGCACATGTGGGTGACTGCACGGAGCAGGGCAGATGCTAGTGTGTATCAACACACCACATGGTAGATCTAGAGGTAGGCAGGGCTGGGAAGTGCATGCGCAGACATGCACGGAAAAAACCTCAGGCCCAACGTAAGGGGAGGGGAGGGGAGGGGAGGGGAGGGGAGGGGAGGGGAGGGGAGGGGAGGGGAGGGGAGGGGAGGGGAGGGGAGGGGAGGGGAGGGGAGGGGAGGGGAGGGGAGGGGAGGGGAGGGGAGGGGAGGGGAGGGGAGGGGAGGGGAGGGGAGGGGAGGGGAGGGGAGGGGAGGGGAGGGGAGGGGAGGGGAGGGGAGGGGAGGGGAGGGGAGGGGAGGGGAGGGGAGGGGGAGGGGAGGGGAGGGGAGGGGAGGGGAGGGGAGGGGAGGGGAGGGGAGGGGAAGGGCCTCACCGTGCACGGGCTACATCCACCACATGCTGTGAGGTATCCACCCCCAGCACCCAGCGGCAGCGTTTGGCCAGCATCCGTGTGGTGATGCCCGCATGGCACCCGATCTCCAGGCACACATCGCCAGCTTCCGCATTGTGGACCGCTGCCTGCCGGTAGTCGTCTGTCAGGAAGGCAACCACCACCTGCTTCCGTGCCTGCGCTCATACACCTGACCAGGTTGGGGCCCACGGCCTCCACCACACTGCCACATGAGTGCCACCCTGGCACCGGCTGAACCCTGCTCCGGCCATGTCCTTGGCGCTCAATTGCCATGACCTCGGCCCTCAGTCCCACCCATGAATCCCCGCTCACTAGCCCCAGTGCTGGCCCTGGACCACTCCTTCTGGTCAAAGCTTAAATTCGGATACTCACTGGCAGCAGCCGCCTAAGACGTGCCGGCGTGACCCAGAAGCAGCTGTCATCCTCCATGTACCTTACCCTGCCACCATTACACTATAACGCATGCTAACAGGATTATGGGTTGCGTGGCAGCTGCTCGGCAGACAAGTGTCTAGTAAATAATAGCAGACCTGTGGTTTAATAGCATGCCATTGACCAGGGGCCAAGGACCCTAATGCACCTGGAGCATTGAGCTTACGGCTCACTTGTAGCGGAGGTCCTCGCCCATGAGCATAGGCCCGTCTACTATGGTGGCTCGTCCGTGGCCGCGGACATCCACCGCGTCACCTGTGTTCCACCCTGCTTCGGCACTGGAAGGCTGGCCGCTGCTGTCCCTGTGCATTTGGCTTTGGGGTGGGCGCAAGCGTTGTGCGGTGAGACAGTTGCAGTGCACCTTGAAAGAACGCATGGGCAAAGCGTGGCAAGGCATCGCACACTCGCACAAAAGCACTACATTAGCCGGCAATCGGCAGCCTGCATACGTGAGCCTTTGACATTTGCAGTCTTATTGTGGCTGCTAAAGGACCCAGTAGAGTACACTACAAACTGCATGAGCTCACGAAGTAGTGTGCATTACCTCCACCACTAAGGAAGCAAGGGCTTCAGCATGGTACGCATGACTACGCATGGCACGCATGGTTGACAGTAGGGTGCGGTTCCTCCGCTTAATATTAACTTAATAGCTTAACTAAATTAAGGCCGGTCGTATTAAGTTCCTTAAGTGTATTAAGTGGCTTCTTTTTGACCCACACTCAGGCGTTCCCAACATGGGGTTGGTAATCTTCATGCAACTGCGGCCCATCTACTCCATCATTTGAAGTAACGTTTGCTGCGTCTGCTGCAATGCGATACTGCGCGTTTAATGTCCGACTGGAATTGCCATCGGAGTCTTTCTATCGCAAACGGAGTCTTTCGATGCGGGCAGCCACATGTGACCCCGGATGTGTCCCAATTAGAGACCGTGGTTAGCTACACTGGTAAGCTACGTCCTTGACTATCCGTTAGCGATGCACGACATGTCGGTGGCGCACACCACCGAAGTCAGGCAAACATGGCTGCGCGAGCTTCCTGATGGTGCAGGCCGCTTGGCGAGGATGTGACAGAAACACGAATCCGAGTGTGGCAGCGCTGTATCGCTATAATGGTGGGCGGCACAGTAGGGACTAGTCACCCCCTACAGCTAATATCAGCTTTATGTTTTGCACCATTGAAGAAACAGCCTGACCTCACTCGGATTATTTGTAGCATACTCAGTAACGCGTCCGTGGCACTTTGCAACTCAACCATTGGGTTTGTATGTGATGAGATTGACCCCTTACAAGGTACACATGGTGATGGCTACAGGTGCACGAGGAGCCGACTGAGCTTGGCTTACCACTCCGCCATGTGGCCACCAACACAACTTAACCCACCATCTCCCAACCTCGTCAACCCCGCCCAGCTCCCAGTAGCCCCTCCTCCCAGCAGCCCAGCCTGGCATCAGCCACCTCCCCCCCACCTCTCCTTCTCCTCGCCTCCTACCTCTCCCCTACCTCCCCTACCTCCCCTACCTCCCCCACCGCCTCTCCCCTACCTCTCCTTCAACCGTAGCCCCGCTCAGCAACTCACCCACCCCCTCTCAATCCCTAACCATGGGTAAGAGAATAAGCAAGGCGCATAGTGCCCAGCTCAATGCACTAAACAACTCGCTAAGGGCTGGCAATCGGCATTGCCCTAACAACATCAAGGCTGCAGCCAGTAGGGCACAAGCGACAATTCGTGACCTGCAGGCTGAGGTGCAGCGGCTGCGGGATGTAGAGCAGTCCCTGATGGGCACCGTGGATGGGTTGCAGGGCGACTTAGTCGACCTGCAGGCAGCACACCAATGCCTGCAGGGTGAGCATACGGCTTTGCAGCAGGTGGCATCCAGATGGGCAGCTACCAATCACTCCCTACGGGCTGCTCGACGCAGCCTGCAAGGGCAAGTGCATATCTACCGGCACAAACGCCACCCCCACCACTCCCCATTCACCTTCAAGCAGAGGCAGCAGCTGCTGGTTTTGGAGCAGCACCCCGTCTCAGTGGAGGTGTTGAGGCGGTGTGCAGAGGCTGGCTACGGAAGGCTGGATAGCCATGGCCGGCCCATGGGCAGCATGGCAGAGCAGCTCAGCCCAGCCGGCCTCGCACCCTCACCAACATTGAAGCATGGTGGTGGCAGGTACATAGAGCTGCCAGCTCTGCTACAGTTGATGTCCCTGCGCACATGCAAGGAGGCCATGAAGACTGTGGATGTTCATGATTTGCAACAGCGTATGGGTCAGCTCCGTGCTGCAGTGCGGCGGAAGGAGGATGCTGCAGCTGCAGCACAGCGGTCAGCAAAGGCAGAGCGCCAGATTACAGATGCAGCGCACAAGGTGGGGAGGGTTGTGATTAATGTGGGTGACCATGCGTGCCAAGAGCGGCTTGCAGCGGCCCATGCCCTTGCCTTTGGGAGGCGTGATTTTAGCCACACGACTGTTGAGGAGGCAATGAAGATGACAGGAAAGCAGCTTCAATCATACCTCCAGTTTCACAAGCAGGAGGTACACACGAGCTGGAGGGTACCCAAGCTACAAAGCCACGTGTGCACCCACATCCGTGGGAAGGTCGCCGCAGCTGCGCCCCCTCAGCAGCAGCTGACACCTGCAGGCACCACCCCTGAGCTGGCTGTGCCTGCTGGTGCACCCCCTCAACAGCAGCAACAGCTGGCAGCGGCAAGCACGTCACGGAAGCGTGAAACACCTGCAGCTAACAAGTCGAGGGCAGCAAAGCAAGGTGAGTCAACACCACGTACTGCACCTAGCACCTTGTTAAGCGTAGTAGAGCAGCCGGGAATGCACCAGCGCCAGCAGCAGCTCCAAATGCTAATAGTGGTATCCAGTCGTCACGACTGACGTCGTCGCGTCCACAAAAGCAAATCATGTTCCGACTGCTGCTGCGCGTTGCAGGTGCCAGCAACAACGGTGTGGCGAAGCGTGCTAGTGTGGCGCGCCTCGCATGAGGCAAAATCGCATGAATTCAAATGTCGATCTTTGGGCAGGCACTGAGCACCGCTGAGAGCGAGATAGTTTTTGCTGCGTCGGCCATCTCGTAGCTTTGAGTCTCCTCTGTTTAAAGCACTGTTTACATATAATTTTGACTGAGTGGCTGCGGAGATACGGGCTTCCTATCACAGGTGGGTGGTTTTCAGGTAGTTGGGAACGCCTGACCCACACTGCTATGAGTGCAGCTGTGCGACCCCAGCGCACGGGTCGCAACCGTAATCGCCTCACATTGGCACTTTCAGCCGGCAGGCACGCGGGCAGGCAGCAACATATGCCAACAAGCCGTAGTGGCTCCGGAACAGCTGTATTACAGCAAAACGGTTATGACTGGGTCGCTGGGGCCCGGCCCCGCAGTGGACCGCGACCAAGTTGCACATTTTGGTTGGTGTTGCATCTGCGTACCCAGCAAATGCCAATGGTGTGGTTCTTAAGCACAAACGATGCGAGTTGAGCAAAGTTGCTCTCTAGTAGTGCACAAATGGTAATACCGCGAGCAAACACTAAACGATTGTGTGCTTGTGCGTGTAGTGAGGAATAGCTATCGCGTACCCAGTAAAGGGGTCGATGCACTTTTTAGGCAGGTACCTACCTGTCTAAAAACCTGTCTAAAAACCTGTCCAGTAAGTAGCATGCTGTAAGTCCCAATGGTCGAGCTGTGGCATTGCCCTCTAGGTAAGGGGGGGAGGTGGGCTCATTGCCACATCGCCGCAACCGCTTTCCGATCCGACTGCTGCTGCCGACGCGCATGCGCATGTAGAGCAGCCTAAGCGACGAAGGCGATCGCATCGATGACTGCATGCCCCGCAACGGCCCAAATTTGAATCACTAATTTTGATGCTTTGCTGTGCACGGCCTACTAACTGCATAGTTATTCTGGATGGTTGAAAGGTAGCTGGCTGGGTTGGCTACATTGTGAATCATCTAGTATAGTATTCGGCGTAGTGAGTGCAGAATTGCAGCCGTCCTACTAATAAGGGTCGGTTTCCTGTCATTTTCTGTTAGTTGGGAACACCCAAAGCTAAGGACAGCCAGGGTAGTTTGCCTCACCCGTAACAAGCGACTCAGCCGTAATGCTGTTGGCAGCGCCACAGCCGTTTTGCAAGCTATGGTGAGTGATGGCAAAAGCACAGAATACACCTCCGCTGGTCGTAAGCAAGGCAGGGTTAAAAAGGACGAACTACAAGAGCAAGGGCTGCTTGATGCGAGGTATTGGAGTCTTGGTTCACCCGTGCCAGAAACAGGGCCTCCTCGTCCTGCTTAAGCTTAGTTTTGGGGATTTCCGAACGCCTCCTTGAAGCGACGCACCGCTTCCAAGATGTTTGCGCGGTTTCCAAACGCACTTGCTCGCACAAATCCCTCCCCTGCAAAACATCATCAATCCAAACAGCAGGCCCCTCAACAAGCAGAACTTTACATACCCGCTGCATGCCGCGTGCCGCTGCTAGGAACCGTTGCACATGTAAGGAGCTATGTCAAGGTCGTGGCTGGCGCTGTTCGGACACTAACCTGCCGGTCCGAACCCGGATCCCGGCGTGGTCACAATGTTGCACTTCTCCAGGATCTCCGAGAACACATCCCTGCGCGCTCAGGGTCGCAGGGCAGCAGACCCCAGCTGGTTGACTCGCAACATGGCATGCTGGCATCATTGGGATATGATGCTTTGGCTGAGAGCGCACAGCACCACCCCTGAGCACCAGACATCAGTTCAACCAGTCCAGCCCCTTCAGCCCAGCACAAGGGCCAGGCGGTGACCCTTTACACCGCCCAGGGGTCAGCAGCAACACAACCCGCATGACCAAGGTGATAGCTGCACATGCACCAGGTGCTAGGTAAGGCCCATGCAAGCAAGCGCACTGTTACAGCCGTGGCTCTGCTCAACTGCTGCTGCTGCTGCTGCTGCTGCTGCTAGCGCTGTTGCTAGCGCTGTTGCTCTTGTGCCCACCCACCATGAGGCCTTCCCAGGGAAGCCCACCCAGACATAGGGCGCGTCCCTGCCGCCGTACACGCTGAACCCCATCTCCTCAAAGGCTGATCGCAGGATGGCTGCGTTCTCCTTGTAGAAGTTCACCAGCGTGTTCATCTCCTTCAGCCCCTCTGGCTGCAGCCGCCAGGGACAGGGGGTGGGCAGGTCGGGTCAGGTTAGGGCAAGGGGATGATAGGCAGGTGGGCAGCGTAAGAGGTCATTGACTGCAGCATGCCCAACCAGGGTTAGCCCTGCAGCCGGCAGTCAGAGATGGCTGCGTGTGGCTAGGGGCGTCTGCCTCGTAGCCCACCCTACTCACCTATGTGCTACCAGCCACTGAGCATGCCTGTCTGAGACACAAGAGGAAAGTCTGGATGCATGCTGATTCAGTTTTGGTCAAGCAGTATGCAGAGAAGTGGTGGAAGGTGCAGGGCACCCATTGGAGATCAAGGCGTCCATGTGGTTGGGGAAGGAGGCCAGTAGGACCGTGTAGGTGGTTAGGTGGCCAGCAGCACAGGGGCAACGGTGGCAGACGGAGGGAGGATGTGGCGGTGGGTGACTGGGTGCAACACTGAGGCAGCGGAAGGGAGTTAGACAACTGGCATCAGGAGGATCAAAGGGACACATGCAGGTGTTGCGGATTTCAGGGGAGGCAGACCAGGTGAGCCATGAGCAGGGCTGTGTAGAGGCCTTGCACCAGTGCCCAGCAATCCACAGCTGGCCAGGTCAGGGGCAGGGGTTCAGGCAGGCGGGGCCAGTGTGCAGGTCTGGCTGTGCAGGAGTGCTGCAGTGGACCCCACCTGCAGGCAGGCCAGGCCACCGGCTTGCACGATGTTGGAGGCCCCATTGAAGCATGTGGTCATCATGCGGTTCCAGTCCGTGTGCACTGCGGTGCCGTCCTGCAGGCAAGGCAGGGGTGGGTCAGCACATGGGACTGCTGAGGGCCAGTGAGGAGATGCTGGTAGTGCTGGTCGCTGGTGGTGAAGGCAGAAGAAGGCAGGCGAGGCAGACAAGGCAGAAGGAGCGACAAAAACACGAGGCAGGCAAGGCAGACGAGGCAGGCAAGGCAGACGAGGCAGGCAAGGCAGACGAGGCAGGCAAGGCAGACGAGGCAGGCAAGGCAGACGAGGCAGGCAAGGCAGACAAGGCAGAAGGAGCGACAAAAGCAGGGCGAAGCAGGGAGGAAGGGTGTGGTCATGTAAGACGCAGCATGACATGGCCTTGTGTGAGGGGAGCTCGATAGGGCAGGCATGGCGCAAGCCAAAGGCATGGCGTGAGCCTGAGCATATGGGTGGTGTGTGGCCTGTATGCCTGCATGAGGGCACACACCGCGTATTTCAGGGCTTTTGGCACCACTGTCCACCCTAGGCGGACGCCTGTGAAGCCCGCGTACTTGGAGAAGGAGCAGGTCTCAATCGCTACCTCGTCAGCCCCTGCGCAGCCCAACCGCAGACACTTTGAGCTGGAAATGTGGTGCGGCGGCAGGGAAAGGAGAGAGTAGGGGAAGAAGAAGAGGGGAGATAGAGGAAAGGGAGGTGGGGAGGGGGAGGAGGGGCAGGGATCAGGAGTGGGAGGGAAGGGTGGTGAGGAGGCTAGGCACTGCGCAGCAACCATTGTCGCTAGTGCTGGGATGTCAGTCTCCGGAGGGGAGGCGTACCTAGCAAACTGTACTCTACTCTGCTTCACTTTAACTAAGGTTGGCATCACCTGGGATTTCATAGATGGTGCGAGGGCAGTCCGGGTTCTGGATGTACAGGGCGTAGGCAGCGTCATACACCTGAAGCCACAGGCACAGACACAGGCACAGGCCAAACATGCTGTGTGTTATAGCAAGGCAGGCTTGGACTGGACCTGCATGGCAAAGAGGTGGTAAGGCTGGTTGATGAACTATTGAGCCGCTACTAGGAAAAAGAGGTGGTAAAGCAGGTTGAGTATTTGTTGGGCCGCTGCTTGAGCTTTGGTGAGAAGTGTAAGGTAAGGTGAACAGCACGTATACACACACACAGTTCACGCTTACATCGACCCTCCATGGGGTCAAGCACGGGCCCTGCCAGGGTTGCCTGCATGGCTGCCGCCTAGCCTGCCCTGCGGCCCTCCAGCTGCTCCCTGACCCTAACCCTGATGTCACTCCTCATTCCACAAACTCTGCCCTGTGCTGCCAGCACCTCATGTCAGCGCCTCATGCCAGCGCCTCTACCTCCCTGCCAGGCTCATGCAAAGCCTTACCAGGATGGAACCGTTCTTCTTTGCAAAGGCAACCAGCTCAGTGAGCTGGGCTCTGGTGGCCGCAGCGCCAGTCGGGTTGTTTGGGGAGCAGAAGAAGATGACGTCGGTGCGCTTGGCCTGCACTCAGCCAGCAGCCGCAGCAAGGGCCTGGTGCCGGGCCCACTGGGGGTATGGTGCCGGGCCGAGTCGTCAGGTGCACTGACCATGCGGCAGCTGGGGTCAGTAGCTGGGGTCAGCAGCTGGGGTCGGCAGCTGTGCCTGGCAATTTGCTGTTGCTGCTATTTGGCAAGAACTTGCTGTGTGGTACCTTGGAGAGGTCAGGGAAAAAGTCGTTTTCAGGGCGGCACACCATGTACTCGATGTTGTCAAAGCCAGTGCCATTGTGTTGACCGGTCATGCCCATCATCACGCTGGTGTCCACATACACTGGGTAGGAGGGGTCCTGGTGGTGGCAGCAGGGCAGAATTCAAGGGGCAGGCAGGCAGGCAGGCAGGCAGGCAGGCAGGCAGGCAGGCAGGCAGGCAGGCAGGCAGGCAGGCAGGCAGGCAGGCAGGCAGGCAGGCAGGCAGGCAGGCAGGCAGGCAGGCAGGCAGGGTCCATTAGCTACAATGTTACTCGTCATCCCTCCTCACTGTTGAGTCTGCCTCTGATCATGCTCTACGCTGTGCACGCTCACCTGCACCGCCACCGTGGTCTTCGCCCCGAACATCATTTGGATGCGTGCAATGTCACACTTGGAGCCGTCGCTGACGAAGATCTCATCCGCGGCGCGCATCCCGGGATAGAAGGTGACGGCCAGGGCCTCGCGGAGGGCGCCCTGTCCCTGCTCGGCCCCGTACCTGGTCCAGGAGCGGCAGCACAGCCACGCGGCCTAAGGACAACTCTGGCCCGCCTCCCTGCTGGATGCACCCTGACACCCAGACCTCAAGGCCCCAGCCCCGAATCTGATGCTGCTGCAGACCTTAACCCTGGCCCCTAGCCTAGGAGCCCTTTTGGTCCCTAGCCACAAGATACCCATCCGCCTACTCCCTGCAGCCCAGCGCACCACCTAGCCATGCGGTGAGGTTAGGCCAGGTAAGCATGAGCACGCATCCCAGCCCTTGATAAACGCAGCATGCACTGATGCTTTGTCAACCATCCCCCATGCCACTTGATCCAACCAGTGCTGGCCCCACGCCCCAGCCCTGCTGCCTGCAGCACCCGCCAACGACTTGACTCCCTGACGCAGCATTGCAGCCATGCCGCCCAGCGATGAGACTGGCATTGGAAAAGCCCTGCTTGCTGCACACAAGACCTGCCCTGCTGTCAACTTCAATTCGCTACACCCAAGCTGTTCCAGCTACCTTGGTGTGCCCTGCAAACTCTTGGCCCAGACCGCTGGCTACTGTGCCCTCTGCATGCGCCCTCCTCCTCCCCCTCTCCCTCCTCCCTCCCTCTCCCTCCTCCCTCCCTGTGCCCTAGGCCTCTCACCCGCTGTACCCCTCTGGGGTGGCTAGGCCAGCTGCTGCCTTGGCCATGGCGTCTGCAATGAACTGAGGCAGTGGCTCAGTGGTGTCGCCAATGCCCAAGCTGATGACCTTGGCGTCAGGGTGCTGCTCCTGGTGGGCTTTGCGGCGTCTGGCAATCTGCAGAGCGGTTTGGGAGCAAGGCAGCAAGGGCTGAAAGGCACTGAAGATGGGGCTGCCTGCTGCTGGGATTCATGTTGGTTAGAGCACTTGCCTCAGGAAAGAGGTAGCCAGCACGCAATTTGCCAAAGTTCTCATTCCTGTCCACATTCACCGTGCCTGCACGACCCCAACCTTGAACATGTGATGCATACAGTGACCGACAGCTATATGCTGTTGCCATCACTTACCAAGGCGTTCGGGAGCGGCAACGGCCTTGATACACAGGCCTACCCGGCGGCTTCTGTTGTAGGCCCTGAAGCCGCAAGCAAGCTTGTTACGTATACTAACCGCACCATCGCGCACAAAAGCATTGTGGACCTCACCCGCAGCGGGCACCAGCAGAAGAGTTGCATTTGTTCAGCAACCCCGTGGCCATGATTGCAAGACAGCACCAGCGAAGCGAGAAGCGGAAAGGGGGCGAAATAGGCCAACACGCGAAAGGTTGCCCAACGGAAAACCGGTACGCGAGAGGGCGAGGCCGTACGTTAGAGGCGGCTGAAGATGCAAACTACAGCACTGTTTACATGCGCGTGCTACCCGCTTACAGCCCCTTAGCCATCTCCTGCCGCCAAATGGCCACGAGAGATATGCTGCCATGGACAGGAGGCAGGTCGGGAGGCACTGAGCGGAACCTGTCGCCGGGTGCTAGTTTGAAAGCATCTGTGTTGTTGCATTGAACCACAAGCTCGACAATATCTGGTGCTGTCTAATTGTTCACGTTGCCAAAATTGTTTTCTTTCAATGAACCCCGTCACAAAACTGCACCTGCATCTCCAGGCTTCTCACCCCACTGGCATCCCACCAGCACACACAGCCGTTTCAACCAGGTTTTCCTGCCCTTGCCACATCTGCTAGCGCCATGCAGCCTGTACATTGCAGGAGCTGGAGCACAAGCTGGACTGAGGAAGGGGCTGAACAGCACCACAGCTTTTCAGTGGCTTTGACCAGGCTGTGTCATAGTGCAGGTGCCACTGCTGACCTGAACTGTGTCGTGGAGATTGGTTTTTGCACGGTCAGGGCTTGGGGCTTTGTTGCCAACAGGTAAGGCTGTTGTTCAAAAGTGCACGTCCAGGTGAAGTTGCTGTTGGTGCTGTTGTCGCTGCTGCCCCCAGCGCCCTTCCCACACAGCCACAGCATCAAAAGCAAACTGCTGAGTGTTGCAACCAGACAGGCACTATCGTGTTGCTGGCGTCCCTGCCGCCAGGCTGTTGCTCTCATGTTAACTCTCACAGGGGTGGCTCGCCATGGCGCTAGAGCCGTAGACGCCTTAGCTCAAAACGGTTGGCCAGGTTGCCTGCTAGCCCCTGCTTGCAAGCAGTGCTAGACATAGAAGTTGGTACGGTCGCTGGTGGCGCCCACCTCCTTCAGCTTCTTCAGGATGCGAGTGTAGTACTCCTGCAGGTGCACAGCCAGGCAGCCATGGTGTGGGGCGCAAGCACGCTGCTGTTTGCCTAGCTCAGATGACTGTTCCAGCCAGGCAGGCAGGCAGGTAGGGAGCCAACTGTTGACTGTCCAGCCCACCAGATAGCTAGCGATCCATCCACTCCTGTCAATTGATACGACCATTGACGGACTCACATACTCCAGCTATCCTGCCAACAAACCTGGGCAAAGCAATCCCCAGCCTTTGTTCCCGCACTCTAGGGAGCAAGACTGCTAGGCACTCCTACGAGACGCAGCCCGTGCAGCTGCAGCACTCTCTGCACTGCACCACGAAGCCCACCAGCCACAACCTTGGGGCTGGCTCACACGGAGCAAGCCACCAGACTATCCCCTGCCCCCATCACAGCCCCTGCCCCTGCCTGTGTCTGCACACTGCCTCTAGCCCTTAGGCTCCTGGCGTGCACCACAGCCCCGGCCCGCCTAACCTTCAAGTAGTCCTCCAGGCTCTGTACGCTGCTAGGCTCCACACCCAGCAGCTTGAAGGTGTCGTCCATGGGAGCTGCCCACACCTCATTGTTGGACAGCACCTCTGCAAACGCCTACAGAGGCAGGGACAGAGGGGCTGTTGGGGAACACGTCACCTTAAGGTGTGACCTCAGGTCGCCAGGGGCTGTGGGGCTCCTCCTCCTGAGCTGCCCACCCATGGTCACCCAGAGCCACCTTCACGGCTGACTGACTTGTTGGCCCTGCTTGGCCAACCCTAACCCTTCCCTTTCCATCCCAACTGACCCTGCCCCTGACCCTGGACCTGACCCTGGCCCTGCCTCTGACCCTGATCTTTCCATCCCCACTGACCAAGCGGTCTGAGGCATCCTGAGCCCACTGGAATGCTCGCAGCAGGGAGCGTGCGCGGCGCAGCAGCCAGGTGGGCACGGTGGTGACCGAGGCGCGGCTGTCACTCAGCCTCTCACACAGCTCAATGACCTCCTGGGTGCTCCAGGCCTTAGGCCCAGCCAGGGTCAGGGTGCGGCCCACTGCCTGGTCGCTCCTGCGCACAAGGCACCAAGCCAGCTGGAAGATGCTGGATCAGCTTGAATCGTGGTTGGGGGGTCAGGAAGGAGAGTACCCAGCAGGGAGCAGGGCAGAAGAGAGTATACGGGGCCAGGGGTGGTGGAAGGGAGGGGCAGGCCTGGCTGGGCGACAGCCCCTGCCCACAAGCTTCAGAGCAGCTTGTTGCAGAGCTGGTGAGGGCACAGCCATTGCTGGTTGCGCCAGTACGGCAGGCGAAGGCAGCGTGAGGTGAGGGATGGACCGACCTGAGCGCTGCCAGAGCCAGGCGTGCCACATCCAAGCTGTCCATGTAGGCAATGCGGGACTGGTCGTTGGTGCCCCACACGCTGCGCTCCTCCAGCAGGGGCACGGCGTAATTGCCAATCACTGCCTGCGAGGGTGGCATTGGGAGTGGTTGGCAGAGGATGGCAAGTGGATGAGTACAGCAGGGCCAGCGCCATCGCAGATCAAGGCTGGACGGGCAGGTCAAGGCTCGCGGGCAGCAGCAGTGAGGGATGCAGGGCGGGTTCGAGCCCAGCGCATTCATGGCTGTGGCTATCACAGCTTAGCCTGTCAGTTGCTGCTGCTAGCAATCCTGATCCTACTACCCACTCTGTCCCTCCAAATCTAAGACCAGGTCAAACCCCGCCCCTCTACAATGTGCTGGGAGACTGCTGACTTTGCTGCCTACTGGCCTGCTAGGCCAAAATCTGGCTACGCAACCCCAGCCACCCCACTTGCCCAACATCACAGTGGAGGCTGGCCCGTGCGATGCTGTACAGCTGGTTGACCTGAGAGGCTGACCTGGTGGAAGCCGCACAAGCGCAGGGTGGTGTGTGGGACGCCTGAGTCCTCCAGGAACTTCTCAGTGGCTGCCTTGATGTTCATCAGCGGCACCTGCAGGGCCAGACAGCAGCTCATGCGCCTCACTAGGGCAATGTCTGGGCAGGTTGGGCTGCAGGGTCAACAGGGAACAGCAGGGAGCAGCCCGCACTGCCAGCCACCACCCTCTGCTGGTCGCAAATCACAATGCTGTGCTGAGGCCCACCCTGGAGGTGACAGCTGGGTGACATCATGCAGCAGAGGAGGTGGGTGGGGCACTGACATGCAGCTGGAACACCGCCTGCACCACCCTGGATGAGGGCAATGGGCTGAGGCTTCCATGTCACCACACAGCCAAGGGGGAACTCCTCCGGGATAGCTGCTGGCCCATTGTGGGACTCACCTGGGGGTGCTGCTCACAGCCAAAGATGGAGAAGAACAGGTAGCGCTGGATGCCCAAGGCCTGCATTAGCACATGGTGACATGCAGCATGTGGTGCAATGACTGCGCCGTCAGCTCCTGCAATGGACCAGTGCATGGCAAAGGTGCTGGTCGTTCCTGTCAGTCCTGTCCATCATGTTTACCTGAGCGCACTGGATGAGCGCCACCTTGCCCTCCCAGTCAACTTTTGTGGCTGACTCCTCAGGTCTGGCTGTTGCACAGTCAATGATGGCGCTGATGCCCACCAGGGTGGCAGGCAATGATGACGGGTCGTTCAAGTCCGCCTGCCTTGGCCACAAGCAAACAGGCTAGTCATATGCAAGCCTCGCAAACCACATCTGTAATGACAGACCTGCTCGCAAGGATAAAAGCGCAAGGTGTACTGTCAAGGCTCACCTGAACCGTGGTCGCGCCCCATTCCCGCAGAAAGTCAGCAGGATTTTGACGCGGGCGGACGATGCAGCGAACGCTATAGCCCTCGTCTAAAGCCCGTCGGACCACTTGTCGCCCCAAGGTTCCCGTAGCACCAACCACCAGGATTGTATTCTTAGGGACCGGGGTCTCAGCCAGAACAACTACGCTCCGCAACCGGGACTGCCCTGCTTGACGCAGTAAAAGCGCGATTGCCGTGAGCCACAAACTGCCATCTTGGCCATCTTGGCAGAGCTGCACAACGCACCACGGTTGGACATAGCGCTACGCAACACTCTGCGCGATGCACCGCGCACGCCCGAAAAGGCCCGGGGTCCAGACATTGCAGAGTGCTGCATCCCACAGCACTTGCTGATCTGGTTGACGGGCCGGGGTGTTGCTAGTTCGTGGCTTGCGAATACGCGGGTTACGATTGCTGGGCATGCAGGCCTCCACATGCAAGTAACCATGCATCCAGAAAGATATCTCGAGTGCCCGACGCTTAGGTGACACATGCAAAAGACGAAACATATAGTGTATTCGATGTGTCCACACTGCTGCTGGAGTAGGAGCAGCAGCCATGCCCATCAAGCATCTCCGGTCACGGGGTTGAGCAAGACAGAGTACTCGGTTACCTCTGGGTGCAGTGCTGCCGCCACTGACTCCGCCGCACCGCAGCAGTGAGGCACCCCAGCCTGCAAGGTTACAGAAAGCCACCATCACCTTCATCCCGCAGATTAGAGAGAAGGTAGCCATAGCATTATACTTGCCGGTAGTGTATACTACCGGTGCATGGTGCCTCGGCCAATGGCCTGCCTCAAACACGGTCACAAACCTCCCAATATTGACCACCGACCCTGGTCAACGGCCTTGCATGGACGCACAATAGCAAGCGCATAAACGTCCACACGTGTTCACAGAGCACGTGCGTCCTAGTCTTAACCCTAGCAACACCGCACGAGCAACATTGGTCACTAAGGCACAAGACAGAGCATTGTGATGTTCACTGAGATATATCAATCTGAAGTACACCGTCACACCTAACAAAGTGACATTGGGGTCACGGTAAGTCATGCCAGCAAAGCACATGCACAGTAAGAACCAGGACGCCAACTCCAGAGAGGCAACGGCTGGCTCCCACTGCCACATAGGGCTGCCGGCTTGGTTTCAACCCTTAACCTCTGGCTGACCTGGGGCAAGCTAGTCTGGGTAGGTGAAGCTGGCCTGGGTGAAGCTGGCCTGGGCTGTCAGCTGCCCACTGTGTGGGGGGAATAGGCTCTGTCACGCCTTTGCCCTCTGCAGACTCTTCCTCCGCTCCCCTCCCTCCTCTTCTTCCTTCCTCTTCATGCCTACTCCCTTGACCAATTGAGCCTGACCTGGGCAGGACCCTACACACCCCTCCCCCTGAGACCGCCTCCCATCCCCCGTTCAGCTGTGTCAGTGAGGCTCACATGGCTGCTGCTGCTGCTGCTGCTGCTGCTGCTGCTGCTGTCGCTGCTGCTGCCGCTGCTGCTGCTGCTGCCGCTGATGCTGCCGCTGTCCTCCACTACGGCTGGCTATGCTGCAGATGGCAACCGCTACCTGCATGCCTGATGCCTACCCCAGCCTCAATGCGTCACTCGCACACCATGCCAGTCATAACCAGCTTATTGATCCACGTGTAAATGTGATGGAGCATGTATGGGAGCTTTTGCATAGAAATGGCTGAAATCGACCACGCGTTTGTGTAGCCATGGCGTAGGGCATCTACAGGCAGCCACACCCCACGCCTCACATCTCCCCTGTGGCGCCACCAGCACCGCCACCGTCGCCATCATCTTCAACACCTCAGGCCAGGCCAGGTCACCCGGTAGCCTCGGCGGCTGCTAAGCTGGATTGCTCGCCGCCCTGTTGCTCAGCAAACACTGTGAGCAGCAGCAGCAGCAGCAGCAGCAACCCCCCATCATCATCATCAGCAGCAGCAGCAGCAACCCCCCCATCATCATCAGCAGCAGCAGCTTCAGCAGCACCCCCCCATCATCAGCAGCAGCAGCAACCCCCCATCATCATCATCATCATCATCATCAGCAGCAGCAGCAGCAGCAGCAGCAGCAGCAGCAGCAGCAGCAGCAGCACACTGGGCAGCAGGAGCAGGGACTGAGACAGTCACTGTGTCAGGCAGTGGGGGCAGGCTGTCTCAAGCAGACGCAAGGCCATGGCTTGGCCCCCTCCTGCGGTGGCGGCTTAACTACCACTGAGCTAGGCAGGCAGCCACTGGTGGCGGTGAACATCAAGCGGACAGCAGCAGCAACATTAGAGGGCGGGAGGGGGAGCGAGGGAGCAGGGCAAGGAGCAGCAAAGCTGAGGCTTAGCCACACGGAGGACCGGGGCACGTGACTCAGACATGCTTGCCCAGCTAGCAAGGCTGGTCTCACCAGTGGTCAGTGATGGGACGGAGCCAAAGCTCGGGCTGTGGCTAGTTGTGGACAGGAGGGTCCCTGCTGAGACTCGATCCCTGGCCCTCAGCCCTTCATCTCCCTTCCACCCGCCCCAGTAGCTGTCCGGCCTTCCATCTAACACCCTCTTCACACCCTTCGCTTCACAAACAGCAAACCAGACGACCTTTCCTCCCCACCCACCCACCCACCCACCCAACCCCTTCCCTCGTGAGAGAGCCCCCCTACCCCTCCCCCTCCCCCTCCCTCCCCCTCCCCCTCCCTCCCCCTCCCTCCCCCTCCCCCTCCCTCGCCCTCCCCCTCCCTCGCCCTCCCCAGGCTGCACCACACAGCACCTCCACACCACGGCTCAGCACCCCCCCTGCCTCACCTGAGGGTAGCTCTGCAGCTACCTTGCCCGCCTCAGCTGCTGTGCCTGCCTGCTGTGCAGCCGCTTGGGACGCCGCCTGAGCAGCCGCCTGGGCCGCTATCAGGGCGTCACCGTCGCCACGCTGCAGCGGGTTGCTGCCCAGCAGCCCCAGCCTGCACATCACAGCAGCCAGGAGAGCTCAACACGACCACGGGACACCGCACCAGTGTTACCAAAAACGGCCGGAATTTCGGCGACAGAATCTTCCTCGATTTCTCGTTTTGTGACTTTTGAGCTGAAATAAATTCACTCTGGGAAAGCAGGCCTGCCCAGACCAGTTGCACCCTCGGCCCTAAGGCTGCCCCAAGGCTGCCAGCCCTGAGCCAGCCCATGAGCACCTACACAAGCTCCTGGCGCTATTAAGCTGTTTGTAGATTCTTGGCTATGACGGAGACTAGTGGGCGGATGTCAGGTGGGCCTAGGGGTCAGTCATGCCACTGACAATCAGCTTGATGTCGGAGGCGGTCAGTTTATGCAACTGACAAACAGCATGATCTCGGAGGCCAAGCTGTTGCGGGTACATTACGGTCAAGGCTGGGGCGAGAGTTGCGGTAAACGTTGAGGTACATCCATCCAAGACTTGTCGACACCTCAAGACTTGGCCGAGGCTGTACACAACTCTGGACGTCAACATTGTGCCGCTGGCCCAGATATTATGCCACTGACAGCCCGTTCCTTGTCAGGACACTAAGCTATGTCATTGACTTGAGCGGGCAAAGTGTCGGCCAGGACGGGGATGTAACAACCTGTGGCTTTCACTTCTTGTAAGGGGAAGGATAACCCGTTCCTTGCCAGGACACCATTGCTGCCAGGGTGGGGCCTACAGTACTTAGCCCAGACACAGCTGGTCCCGCATCCCCTGCCAGCCCCTCCTGCCCAAACCCCTCCTGCCGCCCCCTCCCCTTCCTGCACCCTTCTCTTCCTTCTCCCTCCCCATCCTGACTCCCTCCCTCCCCCTCCCAGCCCAAACCACCTCTCACCCCCTGCCCCCTCCTGCTCCCCCCACCCCTCCCCCTCCCCTCCCCCCACCCCTCCCCTCCCCCCACCTCCCTCACCTGCCATACTTCAGGACGTACTTAGGGTACAGGATGTCTGTGATGAGTTCAGGGGGCAGGCTCTCAGTGCAGGGGTCGAACGCCCCCTCCTGCCCCTCGCCCTGCACCAGACCGGCCGCACAGCCAGCTCAACAAGCCGCTTTTACAGCCACTCATCCGCCAAACAGCCGCTCAACAGCTCCTCAACAGGCAGCTCAACAAGCCACCCACGCTGCAGCGCTAGGCACAGGCCCCAGGAAGGGAGCAGCAGGGTGCATCTGGCACCACATGCACCTCTATGTGATTCCCAGCCAAGGCAAAACCGCCACCTCTTGGTCCAGCGAGCAAGGCCCACCAAGGCCCACCAAGGCCAGCCAAGGCGAAGCCCTTTGGAGCCCTTCGCAGCCCCTTGGAGCACTTTGCTGCCCAGCCAAGGCGAAACTGCGCCCTCTGCGTGCAACCCTTGGTCCAGCAAGCAAGGCCCACCTGGCCCTCACTGTCGGGCTGGCGGTGCAGGCGCCTGGCGCGCGCTGCCCCTAGCCGCTCCATGCTCTGCTCCAGGCTCCACACCACGTCCAGCTTGCCGCGCCCCTGCCGGTGCGTCAGCTTGCGGTACTGACCCACCCTGCAGCCGCAAGCCAGGCGCTGCAGTGCCTCACCCGCCCTGGCACCCCTAACCACCCACATGAGAAGAACTCTCCTCCCCTCCTCCTCCTCCTCCTCGTCCCTCCTCCTCTCCCTCCTCCTCGTCCCTCCTGCTCCTCCTTTTCCCTCCTCATCCTCTTCCCTCCTCTTCTTCCCTCCTGCTCGTTATTTCATCATGCAATCGACATTGCTGCCCCCCTTCAGCCATCCCTCCCCCTCCCCCGTCTAAAACTCAACCTGGAGTCAGCTCTGCTCTGCCCGACAGGGGGCAAGGGGTGGGGTGCTGGCAGGGGCTGCGGTCGGTGTGTCTGCGGGCTGTTGCAAGCTCACGGCCTCATGCACCATGCCATGCCCCTCCCCGCCCACAGCTCCAGGCTCGCTGGTTGGTGACCCCACTGCCACCAGAGCGTTGAGGTAGGGAGGGGAGGGCCCCTAGGCCTCCCACCCACCCACCCTCCCCACCAACTGCTGACCCCTTGGTACCGCCAGGGCATTGAGGCAGGGAGGGGAGGGTCCTCCCCCCCCCCCCCCACCCCCCCCACCCACCCCCACCCCCCACCCCCCACCCCACCCACCCACCCTCCCCACCCACCCACCCATCCACCCTCCCCACCCACCCACCCCACCCACCCTCCCCACCCACCACTGTGACTCCTCGAGCTTCTGCCAGGGTGGGGTGCGTGCGCGCAGCTTGACGGCGGTGATGTCCTCCATCTCCAAATCGCTGAACTCGCTGCCTTCACTGCAGTACCTGCACAGCAGCAGCAGCAGCAGCAGCAGCAGCAGCAGCAGCAGCAGCAGCAGCAGCAGCAGCAGCAGCAGCAGCAGCAGCAGCAGCAGCAGCAGCAGCAGCAGCAGGTCCCACACGACTCGTCATCGTCACTGTGAGCATCAGGGTGGGCCAAGAGGGACTGCTGCCTGCCTTGTGCTGGTGATAAGGCAGGGGCGGGCTACTGCTGCGCTGCTGCTGCAGTTCCTGGCCTTGGCCTGCACCCCTTTGCCTGCAGCGACAGCGGGTGGTGAGGTCAGCGGGTGAATGAAGGAGGGTAGGGCGGGGCGGAGAGGAGAGGAGGGGGTAGACCTAAGGAGGCGATGCGCGGAACAGAAACAGGGGCTTTTGAAATGGCGGAAAGGAGAAGTTGTCTAAATCAGGCAACTGTTTGTGTGCAAGCAGCTGCTAGGCAGGGTAGGTATGCTGGGGAGGGTTATGAGGACCACCTAACAGGCAGGCAGTCAGGGGGGCAGGGGCAGGGGGCCAAGCAGGGGGCAGGGGGTGGGGCAGGGGGCCAGGCAGGGGGCAGGGGGGGCGATGTGGGGAGGGTGATGTGGAGCACCTAGAGGCAGGCAGGCAGGGGGGAAGGGGCAGGGGGTGGGGCAGGGGGCAGGGGGCCAGGCAGGCTGCTTGGCTCACCCTGCCTCAGACGCACGTTGACCCTGGCCGTTGTTCTTTGCTCCTTCCTCCACCATCCTGCAGCAGCAGTGGGAAAGCAGTGACATGCAGCAGCAGCGGGGAAAGGGGCAACACAGGGGCTGTTGAGGCCCTCATCACCCTCCCCACCAACATCATCATCATTACCATCACCATCGTTACACGGCAGTCGCCTGTCGATGTTGCTGCACCACACTCGTGTTCAACAGGTTGGATATGTCTCCATGCCATGTCCCCAACAAGCTGCTGCTGCTGATGATGATGATGATGAAGGCGGGGGCAGCACAACAGCTGCTGCTGATGATGGTGGTGGGGATGATGGTGCTGATGGTGATGAAGGCGGGGGCAGCCCATGAGGCTCTGAGGGGGGCGCTGCGCTGACGTCACCCAGCGGCCACCCACTCACAGCTGCTTGGCCAGGTCGGCGTTGCCCTTCAGCCGGCCCCACTTGGCCCCCCCAGGCACCCCCCCTCCAGCCAGCGCCGCCACGCCCCCCACGTGCATGGCCTTCTGCCCAAACAGACTCTTCAGAGCAGAGGTGGCCACCTGAAGGGCAGTTTGGGGCTGCGTCACAAAGGCTGCAGCTGAGGTGTGCACTGCCCTATACTCCCTCCCTCACCAAGCCACTGCTGACCAGGCTCACCCCCCCTCACCCTCCGCCCCTTTTCACCCTCACTGCCTCACCCTCACTGCCTCACCCTCACTGCCTCACCCTCACTGCCTCACCCTCACTCCCCTGGCCATCCTCACCTCCTTGTTCTTGCGTGTCATGGTGCGCTGCTGCAGCTGCAGCCTGAGCTTGGCGCTGCGCTCCTGGGCAGTGGCCTCCAGGTGTAGGCGGCGCTGCAGCTCCTGGACCACCTGCAGCCAGGGGGACACAGGGCCTGGGTGGAGGGGGCAGGAGGGGCGGGAGGGGTGGGAGGGTGGGGAGGGGTGGGAGGGGTGGGAGGGGCGGGAGTGCCAGGAGTGCCCAGAGGATTTCAGGGCATGGTCGGGGCGGGAGGGTTGGGAGGGGCGGGAGGGGGAGCGGCCAGAGGGCCCGCAGGACCAGGAGGGATTTGAGGGCATGGTCGGGGGGAGGAGAGGGCATGGCTGCACACAGTGACGCATTGCTGGGGCAGCAGGGCTAGAGGCAGGAGCAAGTGCAGGCTTGGCTGAGTCTGCTGCTCTGCAGTACCCGCTTGACCCTTTTACCTTGTCGTCCTGGCCGCTAGCAACTACGAACACGGCAGTGGACAGCATGGCAGTGGTGCGATTGCGGGGTGGTGAGCAGGTGCAACGATAATGGTGGCGACGATGACGGCAGTATAGCTGTTCGTGCGCGCGGCACAGCACTGGCCCAGCAGGACAAGGCGCAGTGCTTGAGGTTGGGGCGCAGCGAAGGTGGTGGAGTGCAGTGGCAGCGCCGCGGGTCAAGGCCCTGCAGGTCACACTTCACTCTCTCGTCTCACCCGATGCTTGTCGTCGTGCCATCGCAGGCGCGCCAGCCAGCCCCGCACGTTCGCCTGCGAAGCACCGGCACAGCGCCAGGCAAAGCTGTCTGCCCCGACATCAGCACACACACACGCACACACGTTCCCCATCACGATGCGAGCGTGACTAGCAAGCGCTAGCGTGCGACTAGCCTAGCGGGTGCGAGTGCTCGCACAGGACCAAGCAGGTTGCCTCATCAGGCCAGCAGGAGCATCACAGGCCTCTAAGAGACTATGTCACACACGTGTACTGTCTGCTGATCACATGATCACTACTCATCACTCCTAACCAGGACACAAAAACACGAGAAAGGAGGAACGATGTCAATGCCATTGCCAGTGTACATGCTTGCATGCTCCTGGCTGATCGGAAACCACTGTCCTGCCTCCTCCTCCCCTCCACCCACCTGCAAGATGGTGGCCAGCTGGTGGCGCAAGATGACCTTGGACACCCAGTCGTCCTTGACCCCAAACTCCGCCAGCAAGCGGCCAACACGGCTGTGCGCACGCACCCCCTGCCCCCGCTCCCGCCCCTCCGCCCCTCCCTCCCCCCCTCCACGCCTCCATGCCCTGCCACGGCCCCCTTGGCCCTGACCCCTGGCACCCTTGGAACCAGCCCCAGCTTTACTGAGGCCGTGCTGCCCCCCACCTGCCCCAGGGTGACCCCCCTTTGCCGCCCTCCCATGCGCCCCATGTGTGGCCCTGTTACCAGCTCCCCCTCCTGCAGCCCCAGCCACGGCGGGGGGGCCATGGGGGGAGGCGGCAGGAGGGCGGGGAGCACTGGGGCTACCCCCTGACTGTGCAAGGTGGGCTCCGGGGGGCTCTGAGCTGGCATTGCCAGCGCCAGGAGACGTCTGGGCATGGGTGACCCTCACTCTCGGCCTGTGCCGCAAAGTAAGGTCCAGCCAAAAGGAGTGACAGGACAGTTGTCAAGACAGCACGACAGCAACACTGTGGTCCGCAGATCAGGCGGCTAGCAGCAATCAGTACAAGCAGCAATCACGTCCCAGCCTGGAGGGGGACTAACCTCTATTGGTAATGCCAACATGCGCCAGCCTGACAGCAGTGTACCTGGTCTCAGGCGAGTTGCCCCGCTTGGGACTAGTGGCCGTCTGCCTGCCCAGCTCCTGCATGCGCTGCTTGCGCCTCATTTTGTCCAACTCCTCCTGCACCACCACCAGCTTGCGGCAGCTGGTGCTGCCAGCACAGGTCACACCAGACCACAGCCTGGCACTGTGTTTGGGGTGACACTGTTGGCTAAGCACCTTGGGCAGGTCAGGCACTAGCTTGCCGCACTTTTGTCAGCATGCAGCATGGGGTTTGCAGCATGGGCACGCCATGCATGCTGATCAGCTCATGAGGGCTGTGTGCTGTCATGCGAAACTATACGCACATGCATGTGGCTTGCAGCATGGAAGCACATCATCTCGCTGCCCGTCTACTGCCTGACATGGCCATGCAGCCACACCTAGAGGGGGTAGGGCTGGGCTGGGGTAGGCTCGTGTAGGCTGGGCTGGGCAAGAGCTGTACGAGAGCTGGAGGTGGAGGCACACTAGATAGGCGGAGCTGGAATGGGCAACAGGCAATAGCTATGGGCTGACAGCCTGTGTCAGGATTGTTACTTTTGCTATGTGGAGAAGTAAAGGGGCTGTAGGCATGAAGGAATGATGTGGGCTGGGCTGGGCTGATGTGTGGGCCTGAGCTGGAGGCTGGGCCCCCTGGCTGGGCTGACTACCAAGGCCTTGCTGAGCACAAGATGAAGGCTAGGCAGGCCTTGCTGAGTGGGGCCATGTCTCAATGATGTTGATGAAGATGACATGAGAGCGAGAAGGATGAGGAGGGAGGAGGAGGGTAAAGGAGGGTGGAGGAGGCTTGCTAGCTTGCATGTGTCGGTAGTTTGTTTTGCAGCATGAACCAGTCCCAATGACCCTGATGATGAGCTGGATGATGATGGCGATGACGGTGAGGAGGATGCCTGAATGAATGCTGCCAGGCAGAAGTTGAAGGTGCCAGGCGGGATATCCACACACTTGGCAGCACAGGGCTGCTGCTGGGTGCCCGGTCTGTGGCTGGCTGTGCTGTGCCCTGCATCACCCTGATGGCCCTGATGGTGGCCAGGCTGCTGCTGGTCATGCTGGCTCATGATGGCCAGGGAGGACACTCACTGCCTCCAGCATCTTCTCCAGCCCGGGGTGACCCAGAGCTCCCATGATGGCCGCCCCCCGCCTGGCCGCCTGCATCTTGTCCATGACGGTCGTGGGGCCCACCTGGCCGCAAGCGCAGAGGCGGGGCCAGGCGAAGGGTAGGGGTGGCAGCAGCAGTCAGGTCAGGGCGGGGGTCAGTTTCAGGCTAGCGTGCTTGATTGAGTGCAAGGAGCCGAGGGAGGGAGCAACATGACAGGGGCATGCAAGCATGCAAGCATGCAAGCATGCACATCCCTGGAATCACATATGAGCTCACACAATGGCATTGCATTGCTGCTGCTGCTACTGCTGCTGTTCATGGTCCAGGCACTACTGCTGCTACTGCTTCCCATGCTTTTCGCTGCTGCTTCACATACTGCGCAATCCTCTGCGTTTGTTGCCGCAGTTGCTGCCACACTGCTGCTACCCCTACTTCTGGTCGCTGCGGCTGCTCCAGCCACTGCCAATACTGCTGCTGTCCCATGTGCTGCTACTGCTGCTGCTCCTGAGCTGATGGTATTCCGTACCTTTGGCAGGCCAATGGTGGTGCGGCTGTCAATCCTGCAGTGCAAATACACATGCTGAGCTCACATGAGATGGCACACCCTGAGCTGTGCCGTTACATGAGCATAGGACTTCATTGAAACCGAGGTGCTCCTGGCCTTACTTCTCAGTCATTTTGCTGAGCTGTGTCTGAGACAGGCGTGCCAGCTTAGGTAGCTGCATGCCCTGGCTCAAGGCCTCCCTGGCATTAGCTGCCAGCTCCTCCTCCACGATGGTCTTGGCATCACGCAGACCTACTGGGTGGGACTCATGCTGCATTCTGCGGTGCTCTTAGGACATGCGAGGCCTACACATGTGGGACGGTGAATTTGAGCCGGGACTTCGAGCAAGCGTGCTGCATGTGTGCTGGTTGATGCACGCGAGAGCCAGACGGTGGCACACGGTGTCGCACAGACAGTCGCACAGAACGCTGCAGCAAACAAAACCGAACAAACCCGAACAAACCTCAAGCCAGCTCGCATAATAGCGTACCACAAGCCTTCCTGTCCAGCCTCGAGCGTCGGTGTTTCCCGTGCATCACTCACCTACTTCTACAGTCGGGGTTTGTAGAGCCTTGCCGCGATGGGCAGAGGGCAGCGCCACTCCAAAAATGCCGGAGTCATGGGGTCCGAGGGCCTGTCCTATGCGGAAAAGCGGGCACTGGGCTATGGCACTGTCAAGGAGAGGTTTGGCAAGGTGAGGTGCTGTGAAGCTTTGCTTTAGCAGCCTGGCTAGTGCGTCAGCCTCCCCCATTCGCCCCCATGTTGCACAGGAGGCCCTGGGACACTACTACGATTGCTGCTTGACGCTAACAGAAGCAGTGGACCCAGTCATCACCCCTGATGGCTACTTGTTCAGCAGGGAAGCTATTTTAGAAAACCTTCTAGCTCAGAAAAAAGGATTGAAAAAGCGAATGGCAGCATGGGAGGCTGCTCAGCAAGGTGCTGCAAAGAAGGTATGCAGCTTCATTGCATGAAGTAAAACACCAGTCCACAACCAAGGGACCCAGTCCCTTGCTCCTGTGTTCATACTCCCTCTGATAGCCACCATCCTGTTTGTGATCGTCATCCTGGCCTGCATCCGCACAATCCTCCACATCGTCAGGACAGCTGTCATCAACAGCGCTGCGCCACAAAGACTGGCAAGCATGAATCACACTGAAACACATTGAGGCTGTATGAGGCTGTATGAGGCTGTATGAGGCTGTATGTTGCAGCAATGCTGACAAGTGAATGTAATAGTATAATATGTATGGTGATGATGATGGTGATGATAATCATACTGATGACCATCACACAGACTCTCACCTCAGCGGCACCTTGAGCCCAGACAGGTGATGAGGATGAGGATGATGAGGAGGAGGCCAACCCACACCTGTGCAGGACTTGCATGTCACCATTGTCACAGTCACCGTCAACCTCACCATCACAGTCTGTGACCCTGACTGTGTGCTGGTTAGGGCTGTGACACAGGTGGCTGACTCGGATGCCGTGGCCAAGCAAGCGGCGCTCGTGGCCTTTGACCGTGCCAACCACATGGGCATCAGCCAGAAAACAGCCGATGCCGTCAAGGTGGGCGGGTGGGCAGGCAGGCGGGTGGGTCGGCGGGTGGAAACAAGCAGGCAGGGTGCAGCCAGGAAACAAGGTGGGAGATGGCGCTCATGAGCTGGGCTGAGGCTGTGGTCATGCATTGGACACCACCTGGAAAAAAGTAGGGTGGGGGGGAGGATGATGGGGGTGAGGAGGGTGGGGTGAAGGAGGGTGGGGGTGAGGAGGGTGGGGGGGAGGAGGATGGGGGAGAGGACTGCTGCAAGTGGCCTTGTCTGCTCAGGGCGCCATCGTTGAGAGTGCGGCTGCCGCCACTAAGCCCCAGACCGCCAGCAATGTCATCGCCATCAAGGAGCAGGAGGAGCGGGCCAAGACGTCCAAGGCGAGTCTGAGTGCAAGCAGTCAGCGGGCGCCAGGGTGGAGGGGGAGGGGTGGCGGGGGAGGGGTAAGGGGTGGCAGGCACTGGCTAGGTGGCAGGGGGAAGGCAGGGGGGCAGGGGTGGGTGGGCCGCGTCAGTGCACACGCAGGCGCTGCCTCGAGTCTTTGCTCGCCAAACAGGGTGCTGTGCCGCCCCAGCAGACTGGCCCTTGGATCCCCTGCTCCACCCAGGGCTCAGCCAGGCCTCAGTGGACACAGGGTGCTGTGCTGCCCTGGAGGAATGGCACTCAGACCCCTGGACTCGGCTCACTGCCCCCCACTGTGCTGCCCCTGTGGACTGGCCATCACCCTAGCTGTAACCCTGGCTGGGCTGCCCTCTTGAGCTAGCCTAAGGAAACCTGTGACGGCCCTCAGCCAGTCCTAGTGGAACGTCCTAGACTCTTTGCAGTCGGTCAGGGTGGTGGGAGGGTGGACACGAGGGCATGCCCCGGGGCTACGCTCCTCCCTGAAGAGTAAGCCTCCTAGAAGATCTCCAGCCCTAGTGGAAAGGTATAGAAGTCACTTTGTGGAAGGGGTTGAAAAAGCCCATGGCCAGCCCTGGTGGAAGGGTCTCGAGACGTGTTTGTGGAAGGGGTTGAAAGCCCAGGTGGAGTGGTCCATGGCCAGCCCTGGTGGAAGGGTCGTTCAACTCTTTGGACGCTCGCCAGGCGTGCCACTGACCTCAACCTCACTCTGCACACCGCTGCCTGCACCGCACCGCCTGACTTGCAAGCGCTGGCCGCCTGACTTGCAAATGCCTGCTTCACACCCTGGAGTCCCCTCCATCATCATCATCATCATCAGCAGCAGCAGCAACCCTCCATCAGCATCATTAACAGCAGCACATGGTGCTAGGATGTCAATAGCTCAACATCCATCAGTGGCATCATTGCATGACCCTCCTTCACTGCAGCCCCTGGTTTACCCTGGCAGCCCCTGGGCCCCCCTTGCCTTGCCACGAATGTAGAGACATGCAGATTGGTCGTTGCACTGGTGTAACATCAGTTTTGTATTGTACTCTGGGCGATAGATACTCTGATGTACTGCTGATGTGTGTGGATGCAGGCGTTCTGGATGGGTTAGGGTTAGGGTTAGGGTTAGGGGGGGTTACCTAAGGGGGACCTAGGGGGGGTTACCTAACCCCCGTGTGTGGATGCAGGCGTTCTGGATGCCAGGCTCTGTGCCTGATGCGGAGGTGGTGGTGGAGAAGCCCAGCAACGACACGCTGTGCCCGGCCTGCAACAAGCCGCTGAAGCTGAAGGACCTCGTCCCAGTGGGTCAGAGAACCCTGAATACAGCAGCACCACCACCACCAGCACCACCACCAGCAGCAGCACCACAACCATTACCACCTGCAACACCACCACCAGCACCACCACCAGCACCACCATTAGCAGCAGCAGCAAGAGCAGCTCCTCAAGCACTTCTGCTGATTGCCAGCTGCAGCTACCCTGTGCCCCTCCTGTGAGCCACAAGGCGCCCCTGGTGCCACTGCTCCAGCATCCTCACCCTCATCATCCTCACCCTCTTCACCCCCTTTCACCTCACTCTCATCACCCACATCGTCATCACATGGCAAATCGAAGGAAGGCTGCATCAACACACAGCCTCTGCGTCTGCGCCATTGCGTCAGTGCAAGCAGGAGGTGTTAAGGCCATGCGTACTGTGTGCAGCTCCAGCCTCTGCCATTTGTCCAGCTTAGGTGCACCCTAAGCATGAAGTATGGCTGTGCACAGGGTGCTGCTGCTGTTGCTGCTGCGTCTGCTGCTGCTGCTGGCGCAGGTGAGGTTCACCAAGGTGCCGGGTGATAAGGAGGGCCGCCACATGGACCCAGTGACCAAGGTGTGACCGCCCACAAACCCTCTCACCAGCAGGGCGCACTTATCACACCCATGACTTGATTTTGATTGTGTAGAGGCTTTGAGACCTGCTCCTCCATAGGGCCAGCGCTGTTGCTGCCAAGCGTTATGGGAGCTAAGCCATGGGGCTAAGCCGGCAGAGAGCCTGCAGTGTACAGCTTCTGCGCATTGTAGAAGGGTTAGACAGAATGCTTGTACCAAACGCTGCAACATGCTTGCAGCCCAGCCAGCTCCAGCAGCTCCGACGCCCGTTGTAATGGTGCTGGGGGTGGCGGCGATGCCCAAGTTGTGCTGGGGCTGGGGCTGGGCTGCAGGGCCTGACTACATCCTCTGCCACAGCCATCTGCCAGCTGTCCTAAGCAGCTGCCTGAGCTGCTGCAGAGCCTGAGCCTCAAGCCAGGCAATAATGGTCCCACTGATACGAATGCTGGACATTGTGCCAATGGCTGTACAGCTGGAGGTGGAGCAGGGCCTGAGCCAGCAGAGCATCAGCCTGCAGGGTATGCCTTGCTGGTGGGCCCCAGTGCCCCATGTGCCAAGTATTACATGATCTGCAGCTGATAGATGCTGATGAGTGCCACTTGTAGTGTCCAGCTGCTGCCTCATATATCATGCTGCTAGCTGTGAAATTGGCACCAGTGTCAGCTCCTGCTCAATGCATGCTGTTGGCCCCTAACCTGCAGGACATCTTCACAGCTGCCACCAAGCTAGTGGCCTTGAGGCCCACTGGGGATGTGGTGGCTCTGGACACCTGGACTAAGGTGCTCAGGCCGGAGGGCGAGTTCAAAGGTGTGTGGCAGCTCAGGGCAGTAACCACCATCATCACCCTCACCCTCGTCATCCTCCTCATCATCATCATCATCATCACCATTGTCATCATCATCACCACATGGCATGTGTCAAACATGGCAATGCTGCAGACTCAGCGCCATCAGCAGCAGCGCAGTCAGCAGCTGGGGGCAACGCACGGTGTGTCTGGGTGGGCAGTCAGGGGTGATGATGATGAGGCACACAGGATGCACAGCTGTGGCAGCCAGGGTAGATGCTGGCAGGACATCAAGGCGGGGTATGCAGGCAGTCGGTTGATGAAGGCAGTGATGGCCTGGCACCAACGCAGGCGTTAGGTGCAGAGGCGGCAGGGAGTGAAGGCGGTTGGGGTAAGGGTTTGAATACACATCAGTTCAGGACAGTGCACAGCACCAAGCAGTAACTCCAGCAACATCTTTCTCTTTAACCCACATTGAAAGTCTATGTAGTGTGGCCAAGGCTGTGGATGCGGTGGCGGTGGCTGGTTGTGGATCCCTCTGTTGCTGCTGCTGCTGCTGCTGCTGCTGCTGCTGCTGCTGCTGCTGCCGCTGCCAGCCATACTGTTGCCTGTGCTGCGGTGGTTGGTCAGGCCACCAGCTGACCGACAAGGATGTGATAGAGCTGAAGACGGGCGGCACGGGCTTCTGCGCCCGGGACGGGGACAAGGTCGTGTCTGAGAAGTGGGTGCGGGTGACACCTCAGCCTGCCTGGCCTTGCTTGGCTGCAGCAGCACCTGGACTGGCATGAGTCACATGGCCCTTGTAAAGTAGCTTCTTGTGCACGTGTGCCTGTCTGTTGGTCAGGGTAGCCAGCTACCCTCTTCAATCCACCTCCCCTCCCTCCCTTTTAGATGTATTTCCTACAGGGCCGTAAAGGGTGTTAGTCCTTCTCTCCCTGCATGTGTGCATGTGGGTGCATGTGTGTCTGTCACATCATCACCATCATCACCATGAACATCATCAGGACGGAGTCTACGCCCATGTTACCAACAACATTACATGGCACTTGCCTGCCAGCGTTGCCGCAACACACAGCCACGTTGCTGATAGATCCATATGTTTGTTGCCTGTTGCAACCTGGCGCAGGCACTTTGCCCTGGGCCCCGGGTCAGGGCGGCAGGACCTGCGTGGTCAGCACCGCAGTGCTCGCTCCCTGGGCGGCCTGGTGTTCATGAATTGAGATGGGCACGGCATGGGCCCAACCGCCATCAGCAAGGGTGGTGGCCTGCTGTGTGGATGGGGCCTTCCACAAGGCATGGGCGGTCAGGCAGCCGACTGCGCGACATGTGCATGACGTCATGGCCGTTACGTGTTGTGGGGCAGCATCAGTTCATGGTCGTAAATGACAGCAGAGAGCTCTACATCTAGGAAGGCAGGATCCTAAGAAGCGAGGACCTCCTGGATGAAGTTATGCCTTGGGCAAGGATGGAGGGATCTTAGACACGTGCTTCATCGCAGCTAGTGTGCCAGTGTGACAGGCAGGGCTGTGAAGACGAAAAGGCGAAAAGACGAGACTGTAGACGAACAGACGTAAGACGGATGTCTATTCGTCTGCAGACGACAACCGAACCGTCTGCTCCTTTTTCGACTGCATGCGACCAACATTTGCTAAGCTCCTTCTATTCTTCCTGTTTACATCTTTGTAAACTTGCAGCTGCTTTCACGATGCTACGAAGGCTACCCTCCACTTTACATCTCATGCATGATGTTGAATCTGGCCTAATATTGACAAGCCAGAGCTCGAGCAAGTATTGCAGCCCACGAGCTCCATGGCGGTCTCTAAACAATAGCACGTGTCTGGTACCGTCTCCACCTGAAATTGGTGACAACAACAATCCATGGTCATGTGTGTAAGTCTCCACTAAAGAATATGCAACAAACAATTGCTTTAAAGATGGTGCAAGACGCATGGTACAAGACACATGGTTATACAACGTGCGCTTACCTGGGTGCTTCCACGGGCATTATGCTTCCGCGGGCATGTGTTGCATCCACTGCGCAAACTGCTGCCACTCAGCCTCTGGCTGTGGCTTAGGTCTGCGCTCCAGGACCCTCTTGTTGAAGTAGATGAACGCCAGCTCCACGCTGCCAAGTACAATGGCTGCCAAGTACAGCACCTGGCTGTCACCATACCGCCAGCGCGCTTTGCAAAGGGGGAGAGCCTCTGCTAGCAGCTCCATGCTGCCAGCTAGCCAAGCTTGGCGGTGTCCTTGCTCCAGAAGAGGGAGGGGTCTGCAAATTGGGAGGGGGTGGTTGGCTGCTTGGCTGCCACCAAACATGCGTGCAGGGAAGGTGCCCATGCGCCACCAACGCAGCCAAGCATGAAGGTCTATTGAGACCCAGCAACACACCATGCTAGGCAGTGCTCAGCACCTTGCATCTGAGAACAGCTGTCAACGGTGACGGCCACAAAGGGCAAAGCAGGCAGCCTGCTTGTCACTTCAGCCTTGACAGCTGCGTACTCCTGCAATAGCATGTGGCCGCTCATCTGCAGCAGCATCAGGTCTCTATTTGTTTTACTATGAACACAACGTGCTAGCGTGCATCCAGCTAGTCGAGGACCTCCTAGAAGACAAGGGCGGCCCTGCAGCTCGCTGGCCGTTCTGTGCAGTGACGTCAAGGTTGGCGCTGGCAGCAGGAAGCCATGCCAAGCAGCTTGGGCCTCGAGGCAGCCGCAGTCAACAGTACTCCAGTTTCATGGGACCTCACCACATTCTTACACACACAGTGCTATGGAGCGAATCGTTCAATCTGTAAGGAGAAAGGCCTTGTCACGCAGGCAAGTTTCAAGTGGGAAACCTGGGGACTCTCCTAGGAAGGCCAAACCCTAATATCATGCGAAGATTCTGCAGTCTTACAGTCATGAGGTCGCAATTTGATCTAGGCAGAACATCACGACAGCCTCAGCGGGGCTGGGTTAGGCCAACGGCTTACAAGTTGAGGCGGTGAAAGTGCACTACACAACTTCAGCGAGAGGCTTGAGAGGCATTGCAAGAACAGGGGCGAGGATCAGGTTACATAGTTGTGTACACCCATTCATGTGCATGCTGCCATGGGGTCAACTTAACCAAGACAACATGCAAGCAGCTATGTCAGCTATGACGTGATGTGAAACCGTCAACTCTATGGGTGTACAGAGTCACGGTGCACACAGAGCATTGCGTGTGAACCATTACTAGAGCCGGCTGACGGCCCCCTGAGCTTCACCTGACTACAGCAATGCATTGCTGACCGATGGGCATAGTCAAAGCCCTACACTTGGCAGCCCTTGGGATAGTCACCTCTAACCAAGCTCTAAACAGGCAACTAGAGCCAGTCGCCAGTTTTGCTGGGCAAGGCCAAGCAGCCATACCTTTGACCCCTCACCTGGTCATAGCATTGGCATTGGAGCGACAGGACAGCGCCACACTTGGCAGCTACTGGGACAAATAGGACTGAAACAGTGACATTCAGGCTGCCCTGTGCAGTCAGTCAGGGTCAGACAGGAGCGCCTGCGTCCAGGTGCCACGGCTGCTCTAGGGATTGCCTCAACCATCGCCTGAACTGAGGCTGCCCTGACCCGCATGTTCTGCTGATGCGCGCCGGCCCTGCTTGAAGCCATCAAGCGTGCGACTGATGAAGCTCAGCTCAATGACGCTGTAGGGGAGGGAGTGCTCAGTGTTGTTAACGGGAGAGTTGTGTTGTAGGGAGCCAACACCTGCTCCATGTTCACCGAGACATGTGTGCTGCTTGCCGCCATGCTACTGACCCAACGATCTAAAGTGTGACAGGCTGAGTGTGACATCTGCTGCAGCAAAGCCAGAGCCTGGAGCCCAGCCCAGCTGGCAGTGCGCTGGGGTGGCCGGGATCTCAGGCGGCCTGGCAGCTGCAGCCACCACCTGCAAGCCTGGCGCCCCGCTGCTGCCCGGTCCTCCGGCTAAGCCAGCCACAGAGAAGGAGAGGGTGGTGTGACCAGCCTCCCCAGGTGCTCCCCCTCTGAAGCCAGCCTGCCCTGCACACCCGTTCAGCACCGAGTTGCTGCTGCTGCTGCCGCCTTGCAACGCCCCAGCCTCCGCCTCCACCCCCACAGCTGTGGTGCTGGCTTGCCCAGCCAGGGGCGCGGCCCCGCATCCGTCGCCAGCTGCTGCTGCTGCTGTGGAGCTGGGCGGGCCCGGGACCCCGGCAGCACTGAGGGAGGCGCTGGCCTGGGCTGTCACGCTGGCCTGGGCTTGCTGGCTCCAGTAGGGCCCCTGCTTGGTGCACCAGTCCTGCAGCTGGCGGATGGACAGGGCCACCTCAGGCACGCGCTGGAAGTGGTGGGAGTTGCGGTCCAGGGCATGGGCCACGGCACGGATCTGCAGCAGGCAGTGGGGCGGTGGAGCAGGGGGTGGAGGGCAGGCCCACATCAAGCGAGGTTCACACCCAGGGGCTGTGAGGCTGTGTGTTGCAGCAACGCCGGCAGCTGGATGCCATGTCATGATACTGATGCTGATGACAACTATGCTGATGTCAATGCTAATGGGGAGGAGGAGGATGGTGGCATTGATGATGGGGATGATGGTGGCAATTATGGGGGCTGCACACGGTGCTTGTCCTAGTGAGGGCCCTGCAGCTGGTGTACTTGCCCCTTGGTTGCTGACCTGCTTGAAGAGCTTGACGCCCATGTCCCTCACTTCACCCAGCTCCTGCAGAGATCTGGTGCAGCCCTCAGCCGCCTCAACCGCCTGCAGTCAAGCTCGCAGTTCAGGCGTGTTGCCAAGGCCACGGGCACGAGCAGGTAGGCATGCTGGCAATAGACACAGGATCTCATGCCGGGCAGGGGTCAGCAGTGGATGCCTGTGCCTGCCCCACCGCTGCTGCTGCCATCCTCCCAGCCTCGCAGGGGTTGCCCTGGCAAAGCATTTGCTCCGCCTTGCACACTGCTTTCAACCTGTACTCACATTATCGGGCTTGCTACAGCAGACTGAGTCTACGAGGCCATGTTTTGCAACAATTCTGACAGGTGCATGTCATGTACTGATGATGATGATAATGAAAGGATATGCTACTGCATGGTCACGATTTTCAGTGTGATGAGATCATGGGCTGGAGTGTAGCTGGGCCTGCACCGATTACGGCCCAGGACCCTTGAGGGGCCAGTCGGGCTGCACTGATCCAGGGCAAGGCCTCTCTTTGCTGCGCGCCCCGGCCTGCCGGCTGCAACCTTGACCCTCATTGCGGCTGATGTGTGCTGCAACAATGCCGGCGGGCAAATGCTTATTCGGACAATGATACCGACAGCCAAGCGATTGCAAGTTCTGAAGCTGTTGACGATACTGATGATGACACTCACCATGTAGCTTCCCATTTCACAACCCCCCTGTAAAACCAATCATTGCAGACTTGCCTGTGCCTTGGCCGCAGCCACCTCCTCCTGCAGCCCGCTGACCTGAGCTCTCAACTGGTGAGCCTCTGCAGCCAGCTCTATGCTCTGGTTCTTGGCGTCCCACACCTGGCTCAGCGTGCACGACACCCCGGCAGACAGAGTTGACGATGATGGTGGCAATGAGGGGCGGAGGGGAAGTGGCAGGGCACTGTGCTGTTGGTCTGTGGTCCCAGCGGCGGTTCAGAACAGCAGGTGGTACACTAGCGCGAGGGCAGCAGGGGCAGCAGGGGGCCAGCTGGGTGGGTCTGGGCAGCTGAGTCAGGCTGGGATCTGAGTCTGGGTTCAAGCAAGCACCACCATGCCCAATCAAGGAACAAATGTCATGTGTTGCAGCGGCGCTGGCTGTGTGATGTTGAAGCAGCACATTCACATGCACCTGTCCCCTGCAAGTCCACTTCCTCAGCCTTTCCAGGCAGAAGGTGCCAGGGTGGGTGGGCTGTGTGGAGGCGGCTCAGCTTGAGACAAGAGCACCAATACACCCTAGAGCGCCGTAGGCTCGAGCCACACCCTCAGTAACACGGTGTGGAGGTTTCAGTGACATGCTGCTACTAGGAGACGAGTAGAGCAATACTGTGAGCAGCGCCTTGCTCTCTGGCCAGGCTCACCTCCTTCTTGGCGTCCTGCTGGGCCTGCTGTGCTGCCAGCAGCTGCGCTTGAGCTGCAGCCAGTTCTGCCTGAAGGCCAGCCCGTGCGGCCTGCTCTGCAGCCAGCTCTGTTGAAAGGGAGGTTTGCGAGGTCAACAGCGCTAGGCGCTCCTGAGCCAAAGCCAGGAAGAATGGGCGAGTGTCAGCAGCGTGTGACCAAATGCGGTGCGAATGCTAGGTACTTTGAACAAGTGCCAAGTGTGATGGTAAGGTGTGATGGCGGATATTGTCCTCATCATACAGTTTGAGCCTGTGATGGGTGCTGCCAGGGCCAAGTCCAGCCTGGGTGGGCACACCACAGCCTGGTGCTGTGCACTGTGGGGGGTGCACCATGGAGCCAGTGCGGAGTAGGCTGGGGCTCCAGGGAGGTCAGCATGGCTCAGCCCAAGCGGCCAAGTGGTGGTGCAGGCTGCCCCCCACCCACCTCGTTGGCAAAGGCCTGCAGGGTGCGCAGCTCCTCAGCCTCGTGAGCTACCACCTGCTGCAGCTTGCGTACTTGCGCGGTGCGGGTGCTGGCGGCTGCCTGGGCCCTGCAGCCAGACATGGGCAATGCTACCTAGCATGACCAACAACAGACATATAAAGACAGCACTAACATTACGATGACAACAGTAGAATAGAGATTAAGGAGAACAGAGTACAAGGGTGATGATACAGCGTGCGGCAAGGTCCCTGATGCTGTGCTTTGAAAGCCACACTCCGGCTGCAATGGCCAGGGAGCTTGACTGAGCACCTGTTCGCTTCATCCAGCAGTGCCTTGGCTGAGGTGCGGCAGCGCTCAGGCGTTACATCCACAGCCACCCTGAGCGTGGCGGCGTCCCTCTCTGCCTGCATTGCGCGGGCCTGCAAGCATGGAGCCCGCCCCTGCCCTGTCACGGCTCGGGTGGGCTACAGCCACAGGTCGCAGTGCAAGGGTCCAGCTGGGAGAGTGTGTGATCAGGAACTGCAGGATGTGAGGTGGAGCCTTGTAAATCATCATAATCATCATTGTCATGACATGGCATTTGACAGTATGTGGTCCAATTGCATACCACGGCATTGCCGCAGCACCCAAAAATACAAATACCTCATGCTTTATTGCAGGCCTGCCAGGCTTCACTAATCTGGCATGAGCCATACCACTCATTGCCTACTAGCCTGACAGGTCCCACAGGTGGCGCCTTGTGGTCAGGAAAGTGAGGGTCAGGGTGATGTCTGCTCCATAACAGCGCCGTACCTGCCTCAGGCTAGCACTTGCCCTACTGGCCTGCTCTGTGTCCCACTGCTGCAGTAACACCCTGCTGGTCAGCCAGTCTTTAGCATGGTGACTTTATCTTTACCATGGCGATCTTTATTATGATAGCTTTGTATCACAACAACATGATAACAAGGCGGAAGGGTGTGTGGTGTTGCCGGGGGCCTTGGGTGGACTCGCCTTGAGGCCTGCTATCTCCTCAGCCTGCTGCCGCAACTGCTTGTCCTTTGAGCTCAGGGACCCCTCCAGCTGTAGGCAACACACAGCAGCGTGTCCACAGGCCATCATGGGCAGCAACAACAGCAACCCGCGCCCTGGTGATCTGAGCCAACAGCACTGGATGCCAGCAGCAGTGGCAGCACTGCTGAGAGTGTCACTGCTATTGATCACACTCCTGCACCTGCGGCAGGAGCCTGGTTCAAGCCTTAGCCTTAGTCCCAGTCTTGCTTGTGAAGGATGTAGTGGAGGGAGATTACCCGCAGACATCTTACCTTGTTCCATGTGAATAAGGGAGTTGTGCCTGGTTGAAGCCTAGGGACTCAGCATTATGGATTATGCATGCGTGGTCTAACCTAATTCAACCTAGTATTGTGAGTGATGGGACACCAATTGCGGAGATAATGTAGGCAAAGGTAGTTTGATCCAATGCAAAGTATTGGAGTGCAGCAGAGTTTTGTGACAAACTCACCCGCGCCACGGCTGCCTTGTGCTGCCCTAGATCGCGTGCCAGGCTCTCCCGGCTGGCCTCCACCTTGCTGAGCCGTGCTTGCACTTCTGAAAGCTCAGACAGGACCAGGGCACTGGAAGGCCAGTGCTGCACTGCCTTGTCTGCACCCGCTGAGCTGTCCACCCGTGGGACTGGCTGAGAGTCCAAGGGGACTGCCCCTGATGCCCCTGCTGCTGGCATAGCTGCTGGCACCTCTACGGGACAGCTGGCACTGGGAGCGGCAGCAGCTGTCTGCGCACATGTCTCAGGGTTTTCACTGTCGGGGATGCTGCTTGAATGCAGGTCTGTTACGCATGGAAGGAGGGAGACTGGCTGGCAAGGCCCTTGGACAAGACCGCCTTCAGCTGCACCTGACACAGCTGGCTGCGCTGGCTTGGGCATGGCAGCAGGGGTGACACTGGGCCCACCTGCTCTCCCCGCTTGGGGTGAGAGTCGATGCTCATCTTTTGTTGAAGGGGGCACTTTTGCATCTGTGGGACCCATGACTGTCTGCAATGCACTGACTGGAGATACACTGCTGCTCGTCCCCAGCATGACTGGCTGGCTGGGGCACTCAGCGCTGTGCTCAATTCCTGTGAGCTTCCTTTCGTCAGCTGGGGGCAGCTGCGCAGCTGGCCCTGTTGAGCCCAGACATCTGGGCTCCTGTTCTGAATGCATGTGTGACGCAAGGCCTGGTGGAATGTAGGGTGGAATGCCAGCCCCAAAGCTCAGTCGAACTGCCACATCCCTGGTGTCAGGGCTATGCAAAGCTGGCCACTCCTGATCAGGCTTTGTTGCTGTGCTAGGCGCACACAGGAAGCCCAGGTTGAGTCCAGACCTGCCAAGAGGATAAGCCGTGTAGAGCATGTTCTGGCTCCAGTGCTGTGTGCTCCAACAACGCTGCTCACTTACCCGTCTGCAGTGTGGTCCAACAAGCTGATAGTGGCTACTCGGGTGGGTGCTGGCGCGAGAACAATAGGCACGTCGTGAACGATAGGGAAGGCATCCGCTGCTTGCTTCGCTGAACCGCTGGGAAGCGGGGACGCCAAGTCAATGAGGTCCCCAATCATTGCACGCGACTTATTAGTGCGCGGAGCCCAAAATCATCAGCTGCACTTATCAGCTGCCGCGTTGACTTGAAAATTCGTAACAGCGCCCGACACTTAGACTCGAAGTTAGACTGGGATAGAGGTAGGCTGCTGCAGCGCGGCTTACTTTCGTCCTGCCTTAAAGGGATGATTAGTTCACGACCACCATGTCATTGCATTGCGTTTTTGTGTCTAGGGTGTCTGCTATCTACCCTTCTTGTTGCCTACACCTTTCAACTTTTATATGTTAGATCAGGTGCGGTGTGCAGGCTGTGTACGGCATGGCAGGTAAAGCAATACGTTGTCCAGCCTACTGGCATCACTGCCGCCGCTGTGGCCCACCATTGTCCGTCACAGCGCATACTGCAGCAAAGTGCGTGCCGATAGCCTCTCTGGCCCTGCTCAACACCTATTAGCGTGACATTCCCCCCGGTGACTGGGCCGCAACATGCCGGGTAGCATCCCACTTCGAATGATCGAGTCGTGGTGCATTCGGCCATATCCTATACGCCTTATACCAGTGACGAGCTTGCGAAGCCGCGGAAAGTTTTGGTTTGCGGAAGCCATGTACGCTTAGTTGACCTGTTGGCGCTGTACACTCCATTGGCATGGAACACTGCTCCTGAATCTGTAAGCATACCCCATCCAGCACTGGTCGTGTGAGCCGGCGTTGGCGCGGACTGCGTTAGGTCAGGATCTAAGAAATCACCACCATAGCGGGAAGCAGGATCATATGATCAAGACCATTCAACACTGTGGTAGATACCGGGTCAACTTCGAGGTGGTCACCACGGTTGGATGATTGTGGGCACGAGTCAGTGGCTGAACAGGCGCTGTTCGGCCCACCCGGATAGACACAGGCATCCAGTACAACTGTTCCATCTTCAGAGTCAACATGAGCATCTATGCGCGGCGTCCTGCTCTACTCATCCCTGCTGCTCAACTCAACCTTGCGTCTTTGTTTTGCCATCTGTTTAAGCCGGCCACTCGCTTGCACCATTGTTTTGCAATCTATTTAGCTGGCCACTCGCTTGCACCACAGCAATGCCCAGGCACCTTGTCGGGTACATAGTGCAGGCTTAGGAGTTGACGGGCATGCCGCCGTTGGGGTGCAGCACCTGGCCTGTGTAGTACGAGCCGTCCTCACTGGCCAGGAACACGAAGCAGGTGGCCACCTCTGAGGGCTGGCCAGCGCCCAGTGGAGCGCTGGTCTGCCACTTGGCTAGGGTCATCTGCGCATGCCGGCAGCAGATTGCATGCGGCCCTGGGGCAACATGGCACTGATGAGCTCCTCTTTGACCCACGCAGCCACTGCTGACCCAGCTGATTGCACGCGGCATCAGGCCCGGCAACCAACCAATGGGCGCATGGCAGTGATGCATTTCAGTGATCAGGAACAATCTCCAGGTCCCAATACAGGGGAGTCAAGGAACCAACTCCCCTGACCATCAAGGAACAAGGTGCTGTCTGTGTGCAATCTCCCTCGACTACCGCTTCATCGAGCTAAGCTTCATAGGCAGATAACGAGCAATCTGGGGCCTGTAAAATGGGTTGGGAGTGAGGGACAGACCTTTGGGAAGGTAGCGGGGATGAGAGGTGTCCAGATTGGACCCGGGGCCACCGCATTGACCCGGATGCCTGCAGCAACACAAGCAACAGCATGCTCATGACTGTGCGATGACAATGCCTCCAACAGTGTGCAATATCAGGGAGGACCAGCCAGAAGAGCAGCAGCAACAATGGTGCCCATCAGCAATTCACGGAGTGGAGCCACCTGGGGAGGGTAGAGACTACGACAAGGAAAAGGTATTATCCAATCATGTCCGAGAAGGAGAAGGGAGAAGGAAGCCAATGTGGAAGCGGTGCTGGAGGAATGGGCTGGGCAGCCGTGCCCTTGCCATGCCATGCGAAAGAGGGTCCGTGTGTGTGTATGGCTGAGGAGGGGTCAATGAAGCTGTAATGGCAGTAGCCCAGCCATGGACAGCACCTCGCTCATGTGAACGCAAGGGGAAGTAGGGAAAGCGCAGGGACAAGGAAGGGTTTAGCATGGAAAGAGTTGAAGACAGCCAGAGAAGAAAGAACAGGGCTCAGACCCTCAGCATAGTCTGACCACACGGCTGGCCAGGTGGCAGAAGGAGCTGGTCGTCTGCAGGCAGTAGGGTGCTTGCCTTTGTCGGCCAGCTGCTGGCTGAGGCTGCGCGTGAAGGCGGTGATGCAGCCCTTGGTGGAGGAGTAGTCCAGCAACTCGGGCTGGCCCTGGTATGACGTCACACTGGTGGTGTTCACAATGCTCGACCCAGGCTTGAGGTGCGGCAGGGCAGCCTGCAGGGCACAGGCAGTGACAGTGTGCGTGTCAACAGCAGTGCAGTGGCGGCGACGGCGGCAGCAGCAGCAGCGAGTGCAATGAAGGCACCCGCAGCGACAGCACCAGTGTTCCTAGCAAGGCACATGCACAGCAACAGCGGTGGCGACGGCCCCAGTCGTCTCCTGCATGGTGCCCGCTGCTGTCCAGCTAACCCTAGCAATCAGGGGGTCACCACCGACTTGCAGGACACACCACATTGACGTGCTCCCTGCTTCTATGTCCATGCTAGATAGGTTTGCTCCCCATCGCCATGTGCATGCTGGGTGCATGTGCTGCCAAACCAGGGTAGGTGTAAGCCCCGACCCCTGCTGTGGTTACAAGCCAAGCAGCAGCACCAGCACCAGCCGAGGAGTACAGGCAGAGCGGAGGCGCCGGCCTCAGGCAAGGAATACCCTGGCGTGGAGTCAAGAAGCTGCGAGACCGAGCACCAAAGACCCAGGCTCAACAGCCTGTGGCACAGGATGTGCCACTAGGCACTGTCGAAACTGTTCATTACATACGAGCATGTGTTTCATGCCAACAGCTATCGCCCCAGCTCCAGAGAAGGGTGGGAACAGGGGATGAGGTATTAGCTGGGACAATATAGGGTATTGAGATCCTAGTATTGACCCGGAGAACAGACCTGGCTAAGGTGGGGGCAGGATGGGTAAATGCCCGGTCTTGGGCCAAAAGTATCTAAACCCACCTCTGTCCAACTGACGCCACCTGTGTCTAGGCAGACTAAAGCCCCAGGTGCAGGCAGGACAACAGACCCGGGCCCGAGACAACACAGCCCCTGGTTGTAGGTGCTCTTTGCACTGTCTACTTCACCCTGTCAGCCCTAGTCTCGCCTTGTCTGGCCCGGACAACAACAATAGGGATTGGCCAGGTATTGACCCGGAGAACGGGCCCAGCCCACAAACAACAGTTTTGTGCCAACATCGGTGGGGTCAGGATGGGTGAATGCCCGATCTTGGGCCAAAGTACAGGCATAGACAACACAGGCCCTGGTTGTAGGTGCGATTTGCACTGTCTACTTCACCCATTTCTCCCTAACCTAGCCTTGACTGCTGCTGCTTCCTGCCGTGCCTGCTGCTGCTCCCGCGCCTGCAAGTGCCGCTGACCTTGGTCATGTAGAACATGCCGAAGATGTTAGTGGCAAAGGTGCGCTCCAGCTGCTCATCAGTGATGTCAGTAATGCTGTGGCGGTAGTGCTGCAGCAGGCAGAGCAGAGCAGGGCACGCAAGGCAACCTTCAAGCGGCAGGTCACAGCAGGCATGGAGTGCTGCCTCAGGTCAGTGTGGCCTCAGGTCGGGGCACGTTACGCCTCTGACATCCTGTAAGTACTGCAGGTGTGGAAAGTCTTCTCAGGTCAGTGTTTCCTCAGTCCAGCCACACAACACTGCTGACATGGTGAGTGGATTGCATCATACAGCCACCTGTGGGGTGCTCGATAGGGCGACTCGCGAGGCAAGGGAGGCACTCCCATCAGACTACTCTGCACTGCTGACATGGTGAGTCGCATGCACTGTGTACAGCACTGTGTGGGGCTCCATGGGGCGACTCACCAGGCAGGAGTGCTGCCCGGCCCCCACCCCCGGCCCCCTGCCCCTCATGCTGCCCCTCATGCTGCCCCTCATGCTGCCCCTCATGCTGCCCCTCATGCTGCCCCTCATGCTGCCCCTCATGCTGCCCCTCATGCTGCCCCTCATGCTGCCCCTCATGCTGCCCCTCATGCTGCCCCTCATGCTGCCCCTCATGCTGCCCCTCATGCTGCCCCTCATGCTGCCCCTCATGCTGCCCCTCATGCTGCCCCTCATGCTGCCCCTCATGCTGCCCCTCATGCTGCCCCTCATGCTGCCCCTCATGCTGCCCCTCATGCTGCCCCTCATGCTGCCCCTCATGCTGCCCCTCATGCTGCCCCTCATGCTGCCCCTCATGCTGCCCCTCATGCTGCCCCTCATGCTGCCCCTCATGCTGCCCCTCATGCTGCCCCTCATGCTGCCCCTCATGCTGCCCCTCATGCTGCCCCTCATGCTGCCCCTCATGCTGCCCCTCATGCTGCCCCTCATGCTGCCCCTCATGCTGCCCCTCATGCTGCCCCTCATGCTGCCCCTCATGCTGCCCCTCATGCTGCCCCTCATGCTGCCCCTCATGCTGCCCCTCATGCTGCCCCTCATGCTGCCCCTCATGCTGCCCCTCATGCTGCCCCTCATGCTGCCCCTCATGCTGCCCCTCATGCTGCCCCTCATGCTGCCCCTCATGCTGCCCCTCATGCTGCCCCTCATGCTGCCCCTCATGCTGCCCCTCATGCTGCCCCTCATGCTGCCCCTCATGCTGCCCCTCATGCTGCCCCTCATGCTGCCCCTCATGCTGCCCCTCATGCTGCCCCTCATGCTGCCCCTCATGCTGCCCCTCATGCTGCCCCTCATGCTGCCCCTCATGCTGCCCCTCATGCTGCCCCTCATGCTGCCCCTCATGCTGCCCCTCATGCTGCCCCTCATGCTGCCCCTCATGCTGCCCCTCATGCTGCCCCTCATGCTGCCCCTCATGCTGCCCCTCATGCTGCCCCTCATGCTGCCCCTCATGCTGCCCCTCATGCTGCCCCTCATGCTGCCCCTCATGCTGCCCCTCATGCTGCCCCTCATGCTGCCCCTCATGCTGCCCCTCATGCTGCCCCTCATGCTGCCCCTCATGCTGCCCCTCATGCTGCCTTCAGCCCCACCTGCTCAGCGGCGTTGTTGATCAGGACGTCCAGCTGCCCGTACATCTTCAAGCAGGTGTCCACCACCCTTTGGCAGGACTGCAAGGCACCCAGGCAGGTCGTGCAGGCATGAGCACAGCCGGAGCCATGAAGGGGAGGAGTCCTTGGCAGTGCATGCACAGCCGCCTGATGCACACCACCCGCTATGAACGCCTGATCAGGCCCTACTCTATGACAAGCCAGCCGACCTTGATTGTGAGGCCGAGCTGATGTTTGCCAGCTCGAGTGGCCAAACCCCCCAGCCCTGTCTGAGATGTGCACCTGCCACGGGACCAGTTACGGCCAGCAGGTCAAGTGACCCAGCAGCTGTGTTACCCCAGCAGGGTTACCCCCGACTGAATTACCCCAGCAGGTCGAGTGATCCAGCAGCTGCTGCGCCCAGCTAGGAGCCGGCGGCGTGGCAAGGCGGTGCAGGGCATGATGTGGTGCCATAAGGTGTTGCCTTACAGCCCTCCCACTCGCATGACCAGGACCCCCTTGCCCACCAGGCCACCTCCCCCTGACCATATCCCTCCCCACCCTCCCCACCCTCCCCACCCTCCCCACCCTCCCCACCCTCCCCACCCTCCCCACCCTCCCCACCCTCCCCACCCTCCCCACCCTCCCCACCCTCCCCACCCTCCCCACCCTCCCCACCCTCCCCACCCTCCCCACCCTCCCCACCCTCCCCACCCTCCCCACCCTCCCCACCCTCCCCACCCTCCCCACCCTCCCCACCCTCCCCACCCTCCCCACCCTCCCCACCCTCCCCACCCTCCCCACCCTCCCCACCCTCCCCACCCTCCCCACCCTCCCCACCCTCCCCACCCTCCCCACCCTCCCCACCCTCCCCACCCTCCCCACCCTCCCCACCCTCCCCACCCTCCCCACCCTCCCCACCCTCCCCCTACACTCACCTCAGGGTCGCCCACATCGCCCACCAGCGCCAGGCACTGAGACCCCTCCGCCTCCACCAGCTTCACCTGCAGCCAGCAGGCAGCGGCAAGGCAAGCTGGAGCTGGCGCCAAAGCCAAGAAGCAGGTGGCCGGCAGCAGGCAGCTCAGGAGGGCTCAGCAGGGGCTCCAGCTGCGCTCTGTGTCCACTAGGGCACTGTGTCCACTAGGCCCGCCTGACCAGCGTCATTGATGGGCTGCGATGCTTTGCCGATCACACTGCACTGCGTCGCAGACCAGGTGAACCTGTGCGCATGACTCCATATCAAACTCCTCTCCGACTCCCATCCCAGTGCTTACTGCTGTGGAGTGGACCACTGTTGCTGTCACACGGCTTCCAGCAATGCCACGCAGCCATGCGCCAGGTTGAAGGGTCAATGGGACCAAGGCATGCGTGAATCATACTTCCCCATACACCTGCTGATGTCTACCAGCACCAGCTCCAGCCCAGCCTCATCAGCCCCACTTTCCCAACCTACCACAGCCCATGCACTGCCAAGGACTCCTCCCCTCCCTCCCTTTCCCCCCTCCCTTACAGCCCCCCTCCCTCCATTCCTCCCCCTCCCTCCCCCTCCCTCCCCCTCCCCCTCCACCCCCCTCCCTCCCTCCCCACCCCCACTCCACTCCCCTCCCCCTTCCCTTCCTCCCCCACAGCCACCCCCTCACCGTGGCGCTGGCGTCCTTATCCTCGGGCCCCCCCTTGTACATGATGACCAGGCCCTTGGCGCCTGCACACAGTGGAGGCACATGAGGCTCAGCCCCCTCAGGGGGACCCTCTGGCCACCTTTCAACAGCTGCCACTGCAGAGCTGTGGGGTCAGAGGCCAGAGGTCAGAGGGCGAGTCATCAAAGCAGCGGCTTGCAGGGGCCAGTGACAAGGCACAGCCCTCTCAACAGCCCAAGAACCTACCCCAACCCTAGCCTTAACCCAGACCCCATTCGCAACGCCGACCCGATGCATAGCCCCAGGGGGACCTCTCTAGCCTCGACCCCACCTCTGGCTTTGCTCTCTGCAGCTGGCAGGGCTGCCCCCAGCCAGTACCCCTCTTCTTGGCCCTGACCTCTCCTCCGCCCCCCTCCCTCCCCTCCCCTCCCCTCTGCACCGTCTGCCGTCATGCAGGGCAATGTGGCTGCAGGGCAACAATAGGAGCAGGCGCCACAGCCATGCCAGCAGCAGGATCTGGCCAAACAAGGCTGCAGTGGGCAGATGGCCATGGATGGATGCCTGCCACCATGTCGGTGCCCTCACAGCCTTTCCTCCCCCTGTTGCCTTTCTGATGACAGTGGACAAGGGGAGGTGAGGAGAAGGGATGGGGAGGGGTTAGGGTTAGCCTGCCGCTGCCGCTGCCGCATCACCTTCACGAGCAAAGTGCACCGCCACAGCCCGGCCAATGCCGCTGTCCCCGCCCGTGATAAGCGCCACCTTGCCACTCAGCTTGCCCGAGCCCTGAGCTTAGAGCACAGTGCAGCAGCCAGCCCTTTATCCTTCAGCACCATTCCACCACCCACCAACCAAACAACCATGCACCATGAACAACAAGCCATGCAAGCATGCAAGACGCCCCGCAGCATGATCTGGTAGGGGGTTAGCAGGGGACAAGCCAGTACATTGATATTCGGTTCCCTGTCTTCCCAGCCACAAGTCGCCCTCCCTTCTTCATGTTTTGCCACACATCATCACACACCTGACCTGTACCTGACAGGAGGCACACGGGCACATGGGTGTGGGCAGGCTGCCACTACCACTGCCAATTGTGACGGCCTGGCAATCCAAGGCTGCCCCAGCCCCCACCCTGCTCCTCTGTCCAGGCACGGCCACCAACCCTGTAGCAGCTCTAGGCCAGCTCTAGGCAGCTCTAGGCCCTCCTTGACTTGGCCCCAAATTTACACCGCCCTCCCTTCTTCATGCTTCACCACAGCAGGATCCACGCATGACCCACACCTGACCTGTACCTGACCTTGGCTTGCCTTTCCCCTGACCCACACCTGACCTGGTCCCTGGCACCTGGCAATCACCAGGGACTGCACCAAGGACAGCCACCAAGTACATTTGACTGCAACTATGCATGCAATTGTAACAGTGCAACTATGCATGCAAATGTACCAGTGCAACTATGCATGCAAGCATAACAATTGTAACTTTGCATGCAAATAACAAGTGCACCTTTGCATGCAAGTGTAACAAGTGCACCTTTGCACTCCAGAAAAGCCTGCCTCGCACAAAGCCTGCAGGCCCAGCCCTGCCTCTCCTTTCTAACCCCTTCTGCCCTACCCTCCTTGACCACGCCCCTCGAGCACAATGGGACTAGAAAGACCCGGCGTGATGGCACTGCTCCTGCTACACCTTCACACCTGAACACAAGCCTCCTACCCTTCCATGCACGCCGACACCCCCCCCCTCACCCTCCCTCACCCCTCCCCCACCTTGCCCCCCACCTTGTTTTCCCCCTCTCACCCCTTGTGCCCCTAACCTGGTGAAGCACAGCTCTCCCTCCCGTCACACGCCACTGCAGCACGGGACCTCCCAGGCTGCATGCCCTGCCTGCCCACCCCGCCCTGGCTGCCCTAACCTTGTACTCAGGCTTGATGTACTCTGGCGGGGGGTCCATGTCCGCCTCAACACCTGCACAGGCCACCCCCAGCCAGCTTTCTGCAGCAGCTGCCTGGCAGCTGGGGGTGGATGCCCATGGGCACAACAGGTGGGTCCGGTTTCCTGACCCTGGCTGCCGCCCCTACTGCCACCAACTGCCACAACTGCCACCAACTGCCATAACTGCCACCAACTGCCACAACTGCCACCAACTGTCGCTGACACTAACATGCACACGCCCTGGCATATGGCTATGCTGCCGCTGCAGCCACCGGATCCAGCCATGCTCTGGCATTGTGCCACTGCTGTCGCCCTGATGTCACCACTAGGGTGCCTGCTGCCCCCACCCCATCATCAGCTACTGACACTGCAGTAAGCACCATTGCCTGGCTTTTGAACTACATGCAGGCTGGACCACCCTAAAGCACCCCCACACCCTATCCCTCTCCTCACTCTCTTCCCATCCTCCCTCCCTTCCCCTACTGGACCACACAGCCCGTTGGCAGGAATGGTTATGATGTCGTTGCTGGAGTCCTTGCGCACGGATTCTATCACTACCATTTTATACCTCAAGCAGGCCCTTGCTGCCTTACCTGGCTGGTCCTGACGTTGCATAGGGCAATCTCCCTGGCCTGGGATGGCCTTGGTAATCACGTTCGGCACTGCATCAATGACCTGCACCGCAAGCGGGGACCCAATCAGGCGGCGCCGACCAACACTGGCAGGCCCGCGGCCGTCGCCGGCTCGCCAACCGCTGTACGATAGCACGCCGAGGTGGAACCGCAAGCAGATGCGGTGGTGAAGACGGGAGGGCTCTTGGGGCTGTCATGGGGCCCGCGGCATCCTTGCATCACGACCCGGGTAATGACTGCCATCGAGAGGTTCCGAGCATCCGCGCGTTGAGCAGACCGTAGCACCTACTTTCTCTGCGGCGCTCATGACTGCCTCCATTTCCAGCGTCTAACCTCTTCGATCTGCTCAGCTGTTTCTCCCCTTCGCTCCTCCCTCCAGCAGTGGCTGCGTCTAGCTTCCGAAGTGGCTGCTGCCACAAGCCTCTCGGGACGCATATGAGGGTGGTCACTCAGAGTATCACACCCTAAGCGGCGAACAAGAATGATTTTGTAATACGTTTAGGAATACTGTGCAATGTATCTGACGTCTTAGCCTAGATGCCCTGAATGGCCTCTGAGAGGTTTCGTAGCTATACGCCACTCCCATCCTAATCTGAGTTCCAGCAACATTGGGTCGTTTACTGTATGCTTTTCTGTACACTTATTATCCATCCGAGCTCAAACAGGGCATCCTTGCATTTGTGCACCTGTTTGCATATGTGTGCAGATGCACTATGCAGATGCACTATGCAGATGCACTATTAGCAACGGTGTGAAATTGCGTGGTTGCCGCAGGACCTTTGGCCTGATGACTTGCGCATAGCTACAGTCACGAGCTTTCCAGCCCAATGTGGCAATCAAGGTGAAGTTTAGTTCACACACTCCACTGTATGTCTTCCAGTATGCATCAAGTCACAGCGCAGTGACGTGCAACAACTTTGACACCTCATCATGGCACCTTACAGCAGACCTTACCGCAACACAGCAACTAGTCTCACATGAGTTACGGTCAGACACAGGCTGCAAGGTATGGGGCACAACAAGGTGGCGACAGTGGATGAGTTCCGCACCAGCCGGGTCAGCTCAGCAGTAAACAGCCCCCAACTGAACCGCAGCAAGCCCACCAGGGCCTTTGGGCTGGAAGCCTTGAAAACCTGGAATCCCGGCGCCAGCGGTGCGAGGCGCCAGTGCAAGGCTTCATGTGGTGCACATGATTGAAGCAGGCAACCTCTATGGAGCTAGGCAGATGGGTGGACAGGGACTGCAACCCGGCCCTAGGCAACTAGTACCCTGGCTTGAGCTTCAGAGAGCCGCGAGACCAAGCACCCAAGCGGGGTATGGGGTAAACCCACCATCATGGCCTAGGAGCTATAGGTGGTAATGCCTGCCGCAACTTGGCCAGCTAACGGGGAAGTTGGTGCTAGTGGATGAGTTCTGCACCATTTGGGTCAGCACAGCTGTGGATGGCCACCCTGCTCCCTGAGGGCTGGGTGGAGGCTGACTGCTGGCATCAGGGCAGCCGGCTGCTGGGGGCCTGGTCAGAGGCCCTGGTGAGGCTGTCTTGGCACAGTGCAGGCCATGGTGAACCACCTCCTACACTGCACACCGCTGGGAAGTGGGCATCTAGTGGGTTCCTGACGCAGGACTTGCACCCCATGCTGTTGTTGTTGCTGCTGCTGCTGCTGCTGTGCTGCATGCTCTGGTTGCTTCTTCAATACCATCCCACATCAGCAGCCGCATCACAGCGCTGCCTAGTCTGCAGCTGTACTCGTCCTTGCCCCACACCATCGCCCAGGGCCAGACACTGCCGCCTAAGGCTGCCGCCCCCCCTGGCCAGGTGGCTGTGCGGTATCCCCTGTCCTGCTGGTGGTGGTGGCGGCTGACAGGGCCCGACCACTGACCTTGACCTGGAGCTGGCAACGGTCCGTCAGCCTTGACCAGCACCCAGCCAGCCTGAGGCTCAGTGCCCGCACCCACCTGTTGCACTCAACGGCAGGCAGCAGGGACTGGCTGCAGCTGACCAGGGACGAGGGCAGGCGGGGTCATGCAGCCAGTGATCCCGCCAGGATCCAGGTGCTATGGGTAGGTGTCATGGTGGCGGCAGGTGTCATGGGTAAGTGCCCGGAGTACCCGAGACATGATAAAGGGCCTGGTAGAAAACCCTAGAATGCATGGCTTTCCGAAGTTTGTTGCGCCGGCCCACTCGGCTGCCGTGGTGACGGCAAGAATCGCGAGTACATCGCGCCTGGACCTGGCACCTCGACCAGCCATCGCACAGGTGACACGCGGCACCCCACAGCCAGCTAGTCACGCCAGTTTACCACATACCAGCGCGCGTGTGTGTGTATGTTGCCTGCAGCAGAGGCGGAGCAGAGGCCACTTACAAGCGTGTGTGCGTGTGCGTGCGTGTGTATGTATGTGCACCAGTGATTTTTTTTTTGCGTAATACGTAACGATCGGAACCAAAAGCCTGTTTTCTAGGCCTGGATTTCGTTACCAAACGGACCCTTGCGTTGGCTGGCCTCGGCTGCTTCGTAACCGAAAAATGTCTTTTACGTGAAAATTATTCATTAAAAATGACTTTTGGCTTGAAAAAATGCTGCGATGTTTGGTTTTCGTAACCAGTCGGGACCAGCTGCGTAACCAGCCATGTGACGGTCCTGGACCCTTCGTGAGCAGCATCAGCGTGGCTGTTTTGAAAAAAAAACACTGATGTGCACTGTAGTGCCCACACATCCTGCCACAGCCCCGACAGCCAGCCAAGCGCATCCAGCCCCATAGAGGCGAGGCTGGCAAGGCCAAGGGCAAGCCTCACAGCCTGGACCCAGCAACCCAACACCTCACCGCCCTGAGCCCACCATGCCAGCCGCCAGGCAGATGGTTAAACAGAGACACCAACACAACATTGAACCTGCATCATGCCAAAGCACCCACTAGGCCGGGAGCCCCAGTGAAGTCTCGCAGACCCAGCAGATCTGTTAGACCTCGCGGCCTATGCGTCAGGCACCTGCTTTGGGTCGTAAACCCACACCCCAACCAGGTGTATGACTTGCAAGTGGGCTTGGCAGCATTGTCCTCTCTCTTGCCCTTCACATAGTGTTATGTTTGTAGCAGGGTCTAAGGGGACAGGAGCTGAAAGTGGGGAGATAATTACCCACAGGTAAACATGTTGTTCCTTGTTGAATAAGTTTTGTTTGTCTGAACGTGGGGAGGGGGTACATTACAACCATGTCCGAGAAGGAGAAGGGAGAAGGAAGCCAATGTAGAACATGTGCTGGAGGAGTTGGCTTGGCAGTAAGGCGCTCCCAGAAAAAACTTTGAGATATGACCCAATATGATCAAGCATGATGAAATATGGTCAAACCAAAACCGAGCAAGTTAATGTAATTTGGCGAAGATTAGAGAAGTGTATAGTAATTTAGCGGAGGGTAGAGGAGAGTAGAAGACTTAATTTGGCGTAGAGTTGAGGAGTGTCAAACCCTTTGTATACTCGGAGTTCTCAGGTAGATTAGTGTGGTGATCTGCCACATTATCCTCTTGACTACGGACCCGGTCATATCACATCTTTAGTCTAGTTTAGTGCATGGTGATATCTGCCCACAAAATGTGTGCCAGGTTCACGCCCAGGTAGTGCATCATGTACAAATTTAATAGAGCTGAGGACAGGCATTCCGTGTAGCCAAGCGAGTCCTCTACACACTGGTGTGCTTCGATGCTCAATCGGCATCCTGAGCGAGAAATAAACCTCGTGTAAAGGACACACCCTCTTTTCAAGGGAGTTGGGAGGCTCTGACTTTAGAATCATCATATTCAGTCATATGACCAATTCCTCAGCAAGTCATATGATCGGTCGCGCCCTATTTGGCAGCCTTGCCCTTGGCATGTCATGCGAAATAGGATTTCTGTTATATGTGTAAAGGCTGAGAGGGGGTCGTGAATATTTCCTTGATATGTACTGCTGGCGTTCGTGCAGGCTGCATGCTGTCATGCATGGACCATAGGGGCTCTGGCACCAGGCTGTCTATAAAAAAGTTCGAGGATGTTACCAACTGGAGGCACGGATGTTACCCCAACGGCTTGCGTCGATTGGGTTTCCTCTTTGATTATCTGTATGATTGATACCCAGGGAGCTGGCCCCTCATGTGCGGGAGCCCCAGCAGAGTGCGCAACTAAGCACCGCCTGCCGAAGACCACCCTACCCAGCCCTGTCCCCCCCATGTGGCAGGTGGCTGGACCGGGACATTCCCCCGTGCCTTAACTTCAGCACATTGGGGAGTGTATGCGGCGCTCCGTTGAAATGTGCAGCGGGAAGGGCCTGGCGGTTCTGCCCGCCCCTGGCAAGGAGTGCCAGCAAGGCTTCAAGCTGTTCAATGACCGGCTGCGGAGTACCGGGCTGCGGAGTACCGGCGGAGCAAGGACGGCTATACTTGCAACCACCCACAGGGCCTAGTAGCTGAGCATGCTGCCAGCCTTACAAGCAGAGGGGAAGGTCACAAAGGCGGGTCACAAAGGCTGCACACAGTGCCATGTGCTGGCAATGGATCCATAGGCCTGCAGGTCACCCTGTCTGCCCGCTCAGCCATGCCAAACAGCAGGGCGCTGGTGTGTGGTGGCTTGTCTGTGTTGGTGCAGTGTGGGCAATGTGCCGTACCGCTGGACCAGTGATGGGGTTTGCACTCATCAAGGGTTTGCACTCATAAAGCTACAGTGGAGAGATTTACACACAGTCAACCATGTGCCACATTGAAAAGGGAGCTATGTTGAGACTTGTATGCATCGTCTTGTTTCTCGCATAATGCTTGTATGCATTGAAGCCCCATGCACTGTCCCATGCAATGCAAGTCTGAAATTCCCTGCAAGTGCGAAGTCCCTGCCTGGTCCCTTTTGTCCCGCCTGGGTGCCGCTACCAGTTGTAGGAGCAGCGACGCCAGCTTGCAGGACGGAGTCAACATCGCCCCCAGCCTTAGGTAAAGGCCGCGACCGCCGCGAAGAGCTGGGACTGCTAAAAGCTGGCACATGACCAATTACGCTGTTGAGATAGAGGAGTAGCTTGAACTCTGCGTGTGCTTATCACACGGCACGGGCTGGAGTAAACAGCGAACGAAAAGGGCTGGGCTTTGCCGTGCCTTCCTTCCAGGAATCAACGGGAATGCGGAGCTAGCAACAGCATGTCTGCTTTGCCCAGCTGAAAGCAGCATGTCTAACGCAGCTCCACAGGTGCCACGCGAGGTGGGCTGCACTAGCATGTGCCGCGCTGCAGTGGGTAGCCATCACTTTTGAGCACAAGTAGAGGATGCTGCCTGTCACATCGCAGAACATCGACTTGACTAAGAGTCGGGTTGGGTTGGACTTGGTAGCCACCCCGCTATGGCTGTACGACACGCACTCGGGCTGCAATGTATGGGGCAATCGGTGAGGCAATCATGTCTGTTGCTGTGAGTAAAGCAACCTTGAACTCTGAGTTGTCTGTCCCGGCGTGCTGCAAGCGCAGAGCGGCTCTGGAGCTTTTCGCCACGGATCAGCAGGCTTTTACAGTCGCACAGTTGCCATTGCTCGATTCTCAGCCAGAGCAGCAACAGGCATGGAAGGACTTGAATGAGAAACTTCATGCCAGTGTCGAGGTAGGGCTATGCATGCAAAGCTGCACAAGGTGCCAAGCAACATTGGAGGAGGCAATGTTTGTAATGATGCACTGCACTGCAGCTTGGCTCACAAGAGATGTCTATGTACGTGACCAGCAAGCAGCGTGTACCAGGCTTCTTAGACTTCATGCGGCCAGGCAGCCCCAGAGCACTATACAAGGCAGTTTTTCGGCCCGTCATCGCTACAGTAGACAGTGGCACTATGCAAAACATTGCCCTAGTCCAGGTAAATCCTCTCAAGATTGAAGCGGGCTGCGGGATACCTGCACGCGTGACTTCACACTGCAGTGTGCGGCTCCAGGTTGTCCAGCAGAGCTTCACAGACATTGAGGAAAACCATCTGAGGATGGTAGAGATCTGCAATAACCATCCAATGGTGCGCATGAGGAGACTTAACTGTAGCAGACCTGCGGTTCACCACCATCCACGATTGATGTATATGCCATGCATTCAGCCATCACGTTAACATATGTCTGCCTTGCCAATGCTGCCTGCAGTTCCAGTTCCTCTTTGATGACAGCGGCAAGCTATTAGCAGCCAACAAGAGGGCCATGTACAACATGAAGGGTATGTGCTGTGCCTGGCCTCAGCGTCATGCCCAGCCATTGAACACCTGGCAGCCTGTTTTGCAGAGCATCTGGGGTCGTGTGAGAACTACAACCTGCAAATGTACCTTTCCATTGGCGAGTGTGATGGCAGCAGATGGCCTGATGACATGTATCAGGAAGCAATGCGGGCCATCTTTAAGGAGGACAAACCCTGCCACAGGTGTGCCAGCTTCCAGCATCCTTCCCTTCATGCACTCATCAGCACCTTGGCCCTCAACCTTGAGCCTTCATTGCAGTCGAACACACTAATTGTGAACCACTACAAAACAGTGTCTTTGTCCGTGTGGAGTTCCCATCGCATGGCATGCACATGGCCTATACATGGCCTATACATGGCATACACATGGTCACGGTCGCCTACCACCTACAGCATTGCCTGACCCGTTAGGGCTACACCGTAGAGTTGGCATGACAAAACATGCACGAAGGGTAAGCTGATGACAGCTTCAAGTGGGGGGGGGGCTTGGGGGGCCTTGGGGGGCTTGTCTCGCAGCCGCTTGTACCCCAAGCCAGGGTACTCCTTGCCCTTGGCTGGCAGCGCTCCCTGGTCTGGCCAGAAGCACAGCTCCAGCGGGCGCCACCTGCTCTCCCCAATGCGCTGCATGTTCAATGCTGCATTGCAGTCCCTGTCCAGCCACCTGCCTGGCTGCGGTGCTGGCTTGGCTTTGGCAGCCTTGCCCTGGGCCTTGTTGGGCTCAGCTGCCGGCTCAGCCTTGGTGCGCTTGCTGCGCTTGGCTGGCAGGGGAGTGCTGGGCCCAGGCTCTGAGGCTGCTGCCTGTGAGGCTTCCTGGCTGCTGCGTGGGGCCTGTGGGGGCTTGCGGGGGGCCACTACCGGGCACCACATCATGCCCCGCACCGGCTGGTCACGCTGCTGGCTCCAGGCTGGGCGCACTAGGCGGTGTTCCACCTGCCCTGCTGGGGGCTTCCAGGCTGCAGGCCTGGTGGCCCTGCGCTTGTTCAGCTGCCTCTCACATGGCTGCTGGCCATTCACCGCTGCCTCACCTCCCAAGGGCACCTCCAAAGGGCACCATTCACTCATCAGCACCTTGGCCCTCTTGCATAGGCCATTGCTGCAAATATTTGCTACTGCTGGCATATGCTCGCACCATTGCTGAAACCACTTGCTACTGCTGGCATGGACAGGTTTCCACAGCTGCGGTGGAGCAAGCGCCACCCTGGCAAGTACCGCTGGGTCCTATATGAGATGTGGCCCATGACGGATCCCATCACACAGCAGAGGGCCGTCTTGGTTTGTGAGCAGAACATCTCCCAGGTCAAGGCTTTGGAAGAGCAGTTCAAACGCACCAATGAGAGGTAGGGGCATCCCTGCCTTCGTTGTCATGCCACCAGGGTCCAAAGGCTGGAGTCACAGCCAACTAGCCATCTAGCAGGGCTGTGACTGCCATCTGCATAACAATCACAGGTACTTGTCACCATGGGTTGATGCCACGCGTGCTGCTGCTGCTGCTGCTGTGCTGCCTGACTCCCAGGCTGGAAGCTCAGCTCGAGGAAGCACTTGCCCAGCGAGATCCAGTCCACAAGCCAGCCATTGACATTGACACCCCAGCTGACAAAACCTTGAAACTGTTGGACAAAATCATGCGCGGCCAGGAGGTGCGCGCATGGACTTGCGCAAACTATGCTAGCCCCAACCTCAACACACATGCTTCCAGAACATCGATACATATCGTCTGCCGCATGTTGCTGTGCAATTCTTTGCCCTGGCTGGTGGTGCAGGTCAGCGCACGGGCTGCCATGGAACTCAGAGATGCCATCCTCCAGGCCGGTGACTTGCGCCAGCCTGTGAACTTCAACGAGCAGATGATGAAGAACAGCCAGACAATGCTAGACTCAGAAGTGTCCCAGTCCCTCATTCAGCTGCTTAGCAGCAAAAGACCCACAAAGGTAACGAAGGCAGCAGGGAGGTTACGGCAGCTATAACAGATCAGGGTGCTTGCATGGCACAAGGCAAGCTGCTTCAGGCTGCATGTGTATAGGCAACCTTTTGTATGCACTCAGGGTGTCATGGCCTGCTGCAGGTGGAAGAGGAACCAACCACTTTCACCAGCTCAGACTCAGGCGCTTGCGAAGACATGCCCCACCTGCGCATCAAAACCCAGCCTGTCACGCAAGAGAGTGTGCGGCAGCTCATTGCGCTGTCGCGGAACCTGCCAGATGAGGTGCTGTCGGTGCTGGCCAAGGTGGACGACTGGCAGGTGGGTTTGCCTGCTGTTTGGCTTGCATGGCCAGGAGGTTGCGAGTCGACCTTGCAGCTAGCATGGCACCTATGAGAGCAGCTTGTGGCCTTCGTCAACTATAAAGTACTGGCATATTCCATCGTTGCACACAGCTCCTCTACCGTTGTCCACATCTCAAGGTTTGGATGCCTGCCAGTTAAGCCATCAACCACAGCACTGGTCGCTGCCAGGGCACAGCTTGTAGCCAACTAACACAGGTTGGATTATGCCACAGTTGGTCATCTGTGCTGCTCCTGCAGTTTGACGCATTCAAGCTGTCAGAGGTGTCGGGGGGAAGGCCCCTCAGCCTGCTGTCCTTTGCCCTGTTCAAGCGATGTGACATTGTCACCAAGTGGCAGCTACATGAACACAAGCTGGTCAAGTTCTTGATGAAGATCGAAGACGGGTGAGTGGGGGAGGGTGGGGCCCGAATCAATGTGGCAATGTGACAATGGGCAAGGCCCAAGTGATCGTTACAACATCTGTGCATTGCGTGCCCATTGCTGAGTGTTTTCCCACTGTCCCACTGCCTGCAGCTACCCGAAGAACCCCTACCACAACAGGGTCCATGCAGCAGACGTGTTGCAGTCCTTGCATGTCCTGGTCGTGCGGGGCGGGCTCATAAACTTTGGGTATTGCGACGAGGTCGGGCTGGTCAGCTGCTATCTCTCCTCGGTGGGTGAGCTTACCACATCCCATTGCCTTGCTACCACACAAGTCTTGCCCTGCCAGCCTGTGGCCTTAACCTCTTCTGGGTTGCTGTGCCACAGATCATCCATGACTACGAGCACAAGGGCGTCAACAATGACTACCTGATTCGAGTGTCTGACAGCCTGGCAGTGCTGTACAATGACAGGCAAGTCACACCACTCATATTCCCGTGCTTGCATACTGGGGTGGGCCAGTACCAGTGGCAGGGTGACCAGTCCAGTCCCAGCCCTAGTGGCAGGGCAATGGCGCTTGGCAACTGGACTATCTGGCTTAATTTGGCTTGCGCCCTTGTTTTTTGTGCCCCTCTACAGGTCGCCCATGGAGAACCATCACTTGGCAGCTTCATTTCACCTCATCAACAGTGACGAGTACAATTGGATGCCCAAGGTCAGATAGCATCCTCTGTGCTAGCAAGCTGGGCACTCTTACCTTGCCATCATGCTACCACTGTCGTTGTCATCACCATGATGAGCAGCATGACATGGCAGCCATGCTTAGAACGGGCGGCCATGCAAACATCTTGCCTGGTGCGCTGCAGGTCACTCACAAAGTTCGTGAGGCCATCCGCAAGCAGGTCATTGACATGGTCCTTGCCACGGACATGAAATCTCACTTCAGCATACACTCCATGTTCCAGGCAAGTGGTCAACCTGGCCTGCAAGGGCAGGAGCATGTGCATTCCAGCCGGCTTTTTCAGTTGTAGGCGCCAGGGAAGGTTCCAGTACATCATATTGGTACAATGGGCTGCTTCACCTCATATCGGTTTAATGGGCTTCATCCCCCCCAAGCATGGAGGCTGCAGCTACCAGGGCTGCTGCGCCTTGTACAGGCTGCAAGGCCTGCCGCTTGTGATGCATGAGGAAGAGAGCAGGTCAGCTGCTGTGCGCCCGCAGGCCAAGATGCAATTGAATGGCAGCAGGCCCAGCGGTGGCAGCGACCCAAAGAGCATGCGCAACTCGCCCCACAACACATCAGAGGGCAGCGGGGCGCACAAGATTGTTGACGATGACCAGCGGAGCCTGGTGCTGCAGGTGGGGCAGGCTCTTGGCAGCATCAGGTTAATTGCATCGGCAGCACCAGGCCTATGCCTTGCTGTGGACCAAACAGCTGGTTTGAGCAATCGCTAAGCAGCTGCTAGGCTGGGGCCATGCCTCTGCTGCCAAAGATGTTTGTGAAAATGCTGGGGGGTGCATGGTTGCTGTTTGCATTCCATCTGTGTCAGGGATAAGTCCTAGAAGCGAAGGTTCCATAGGGTGGGCGTGATCAGGGCCAGGGTGACAAGGGTGACCGTGTTTCAGTGGGGTGGTGGCAACGAGGCACTCCTAGCTGAGCAGCAGCATGCTCACTCGTGAAGTCCTGCTGGCTGCAGGTAGCGCTCAAGTGCGCAGACCTTGGCCACCTGGCCTCACCCCGGGCAGTACACAAGAAATGGGTGTGCTACTTGGAGGAGGTGGGTGTCGTGTCCAGCAGCTGGTGTAGGTGCTGGGCACCATACAACCAGGTACTCCAGGCGCTAACGCTCGCTGTGGCGGGTGTAAGGGCCTTGTGATGCAAGTCCGGCATGTCCACTTGACGCTTGCCATGTCACAGTGGAGAGTTGGAGTGAGTGATGGCATGTTGCAGGAGTTCTTCCGGCAGGGCGACCGCGAGAAGGCAAACGCGCTCAGTGTGTCCCCACTCATGGACAGGGAGAAGAATGGGATCACCAAGTCACAGGTGTGTTTGCCCTGAAGAACTTGGCTAGGAAGCCACAGATGCCTGTTTGCTCGGTGCCAGCTACATTGTGACCTTCTCGATGTGGGAGCATGCGCGTGGCATCTGCTCTGACCACGCGGTCCTGGTCTGCACTCAGCCTCAGTCTGTACAGATACAATGGGATTGGAGGAGATGGCACCTGCACTGACCACTTAGTCCCGGTCTGTACGATTGAAACGAGGTTGAAGGAGAGGAGGGTGCAGCGTGTATTGCAGCTGCTGCCTAAGCTGCCCTCTGAGCCTGCTTGGTCCCAGCAAGTGCCAGCATGCATGCCCGAGCCCCCACTGGCTGCTCTTAGCTCCCCTCTGAGACCACAATGCGTACACCACACAGGCAGTATGTGCTATTGAGCTGATGCAGGCTCTCCTCGCCTGTTTGCCAACAAGGCATGGCCCTCTGCCTCTGCCTGTCTTCCTACGTGCCTATGCCTATGCGCCTGCCTATGCGCCTGCTTGTGTGCCTGTGCCTATGTGTGTACTCTATCATCTACGTCCAGGTGGGCTTCTTTGACATTGTGGCGCTCCCCCTGTTCCAAAGCTTTGCCCAGGCGTTCCATGACGCCACCCCTATGTTGGATGCCGTCAAGGACAACTACCAGGTCAGTCTGGGGCGCCAGTGCAGAACAGTCGCGCAGCATATCAGCCCCCTCTCTTTCCGGCCTGTCTGCTTTGTGTTGTGTGGGAGACCCTGCACTCAGTTGAGACATGGCTGCCTGCTTGCAGATGTGGCGGGAGGAGGTGGGCGCAGGGCACAGATAGCAGCGCTGGTGCTTCACAAGCAACCCCTCCCTGCAAGGCTCTCAGCCTTGTTCATAAGTGGCAGGCCTGCGCAATGATGTGGCCACGCACTTCATGATGGCATGGGCTGGCGGTATTTATGCGGACCAGGCCTAAAGCCCAAAGTAGGAATGACCCCTGCCGTACTCAAAGTATGAGAGAAAGTGCATGTGCTAGGTTGTCACACTTGCCTGCGGCCTCTGTGGGGGGTGCGTCAGGCAGGCCTTGACGACAGATAACAGTCCTTGGCCATGGCATGGTTCTGAACGGAAGAAGGTATGCCCTAGATAGGGATGGACGGATCTTAGACACTTGCTTCATCACATCTAGTGTGCCAATGTGACAGGCCTGTATTTCTTTTGTTTAGAACACAATGTGTTGGCGTGTATCAGCCAGTCGAGGACCTCCTGAAGGGCAAGGGCTGCTCTGCAGCTCGCTGACCGTTTTGTGCAGTGACATCAAGGTTTGCGCTGGCAGCAGGAAGCAAAGCCAAGCAGCTTGGGCCTTGAGGCAGCTGCAGTCTACAGTACTCCTGTTTCATGGGGCCTCACCACACTCTGGCACACACATTAACACAGTAAAGCGGGTCGCTAGATAACACCAAGGCACTGTTAGCCGAGGCAAAGCATCCAGTGTAACCCCGGACAGCTTGGCTATGTTCCAAGCTTGCCAAGAACCCTAGAATTCATGGCTTTCGGGAGTTTGTTGAAACCCTCGCGCCTTTACGCAATGACGCGCCGGCCCACACGGCTGCCGTCATGACCGGCAAAGAGCACAGGCACATCGCGACTGGACCTGGCACCTTGATCAGCCATCGCGCAGGTGACACGCGACACCCCACAGCCAGCTAGTCACGCCAGTTAGCGTCATCTCACTACTTACCAAAGCGCGATTGTGAGTATGTTGCCTGCAGCACCTTGGCCCTCAACCTTGAGCCTTCATTGCAGTCGAACACACTACTTGTGAACCACTACAAAACAGTGTTTTTGTCTGTGTGGAGTTCCCATCGCATGGCATGCACATGGCCTATACATGGCATACACATGGTCACGGTCGCCTACCACCTACAGCATTGCCTGACCCCTGTGACAGGGCGATGCATAGAGTTGGCATGACAAAACATGCACGAAGCGTAAGCTGATGACAGCTTCAAGTGGGGGGGGGCACACACTACTGTGCCACAGCAGGCTGCTGCTGCTGGGCTTTGGCTGGCTTGTCTCGCAGCCGCTTGTACCCCAAGCCAGGGTACTCCTTGCCCTTGGCTGGCAGCTTCCCCTGGTCTGGCCAGAAGCACAGCTCCAGCAGCCGCCACTTGCTCTCCCCAATGCGCTGCATGTTCAATGCTGCATTGCAGTCCCTGTCCAGCCACCTGCCTGGCTGCGGTGCTGGCTTGGCTTTGGTAGCCTTGCCCTGGGCCTTGTTGGGCTCAGCTGCCGGCTCAGCCTTGGTGCGCTTGCTGCGCTTGGCTGGCAGGGGAGTGCTGGGCCCAGGCTCTGAGGCTGCTGCCTGTGAGGCTTCCTGGCTGCTGCGTGGGGCCTGTGGGGGCTTGCAGGGGGCCACTACCGGGCACCACATCATGCCCCGCACCGGCTGGTCACGCTGCTGGCTCCAGGCTGGGCGCACTAGGCGTTGTTCCACCTGCCCTGCTGGGGGCTTCCAGGCTGCAGGCCTGGTGGCCCTGCGCTTGTTCAGCTGCCTCTCACATGGCTGCTGGCCATTCACCGCTGCCTCACCTCCCAAGGGCACCTCCAAAGGGCACCATTCACTCATCAGCACTGCCCCTCTTGCAAAGGCCATTGCTGCAAATACTTGCTACTGCTGGCATATGCTCGCACCATTGCTGAAACCACTTGCTACTGCTGGCATGGACAGGTTTCCACAGCTGCGGTGGAGCAAGCGCCACCCTGGCAAGTACCGCTGGGTCCTATATGAGATGTGGCCCATGACGGATCCCATCACACAGCAGAGGGCCGTCTTGGTTTGTGAGCAGAACATCTCCCAGGTCAAGGCTTTGGAAGAGCAGTTCAAACGCACCAATGAGAGGTAGGGGCATCCCTGCCTTCGTTGTCATGCCACCAGGGTCCAAAGGCTGGAGTCACAGCCAACTAGCCATCTAGCAGGGCTGTGACTGCCATCTGCATAACAATCACAGGTACTTGTCACCATGGGTTGATGCCACGCGTGCTGCTGCTGCTGCTACTGTGCTGCCTGACTCCCAGGCTGGAAGCTCAGCTCGAGGAAGCACTTGCCCAGCGAGATCCAGTCCACAAGCCAGCCATTGACATTGACACCCCAGCTGACAAAACCTTGAAACTGTTGGACAAAATCATGCGCGGCCAGGAGGTGCGCGCATGGACTTGCGCAAACCATGCTAGCCCCAACCTCAACACACATGCTTCCAGAACATCGATACATATCGTCTGCCGCATGTTGCTGTGCAATTCTTTGCCCTGGCTGGTGGTGCAGGTCAGCGCACAGGCAGCCATGGAACTCAGAGATGCCATCCTCCAGGCCGGTGACCTGCGCCAGCCTGTGAACTTCAACGAGCAGATGATGAAGAACAGCCAGACAATGCTAGACTCAGAAGTGTCCCAGTCCCTCATTCAGCTGCTTAGCAGCTAAAGACCAACAAAGGTAACGAAGGCAGCAGGGAGGTTACGGCAGCTATAACATATCAGGGTGCTTGCATGGCACAAGGCAAGCTGCTTCAGGCTGCATGTGTATAGGCAACCTTTTGTATGCACTCAGGGTGTCATGGCCTGCTGCAGGTGGAAGAGGAACCAACCACTTTCACCAGCTCAGACTCAGGCGCTTGCGAAGACATGCCCCACCTGCGCATCAAAACCCAGCCTGTCACGCAGTTGGGGTACCCAGGGGTGGAGTAGCCCACAAGGCATGTCAGAAAAATCCGCAACACATACAAAGACGCGATGACGCGGAGCTGAGAATGGATGCCGGCCCTCAGCTGGAAATGTGCCAGTAGCTTTCGCTTCGTCTTCTTGCAGCCGCGCAGCACGGCGCCACCCGGGACTTTGATCACCTGCAGCCAATTACGATCAATATTTTGACAGGCCGGCAATGCGGGGACACCAATAGTGCGTGGACACGAGCAGTGCTGGGGCATACAAGGCGGGGGTGCGCACCTGTCGGCGCTGGGTTTTCCATTCAGCCCTTCGCTCCTCGCGTTGTTTGCGTGGAGGGGTGATGGGACCTGCGCTGGCATGAACAGAAGCGATGTGAGCAGCTCGGAGCTCACTGGACTGCACAGTTGCAGCGGACCACACTGCGACTACGACGAACCTCGTTTTCGCGGACTTTCAGTTGGATCCGGCTCTTGCTCCGCGGCACTGGGCCGCTTCCTCGGAGGCATTGTGCCACTAGGCTCATATCTACTAACACCTGCTGAGACCTACTTATAGAGAGGCGATGTCACTCACTCTCGCACTCCCAAAGGGCACTCCGACCAAAGGGCGATGGCACTCCCAAAGGGCACTCCCAGACCAGCTACCCAAAGACAGCCATGCTTGAAACCTAGAGCGTGGTGAAGTGTTGGGGTCATAAACCCACACCCCAACCAGGAGTATGACTTGCAAGTGGGCTTGGCAGCATTGCCCTCTCTCTTGCCCTTCACATAGTGTTATGTTTGTAGCAGTCATGTTGCCTGCAGCAGAGGCCGAGCAGAGGCCACCAGGAAGCGTGCGTGTGCGTGCATTTCCATTTCCGCCGCGCTCTGCACCACCCATGCGGCAGCCGGCCCTGTCAAGCACCCGCCATGGGGTCCCTGCGCATGCATGGGCAAGCTCCCACTTGGAACACCTATGCCCTTGCCCACCTGGTGCATGTGGAGGAGTGTCAATCTGGGTCATAGGCGCTGCAGCCTACTTTTTACCTTGGTTTGATTTGATGATGATGTGGCTTACACCGCTTAAGCCGTCAGCCATTAGGCTGCTTGGCCGCCCTCCCCCTTGCTTTGATTTGGTAGCAAACTGGCGACCTTGCAAGTTTGTAACCCTGGCTTTGCATAACCCAATTATTTGACATGGCTCAAGGCTCGCGGGCTTTACGAGCTATCTGATTTCACTGGCATTGGGTTGGCATTGGTGAGTTCAGGGGCCGAGTGGGCAGACACAGCAACCCATTCAAGGCAGGCAATGCCGCTTTGCCTTACTGGGTGGCTGCATAGGGACGCTCCTTCATCACCTTGTCCATGGCAGCCAGCGCCGCCATCCCACCCAACATGTGCGCGTGTTGGATGCTGCGCCCTTTCAGCACCTTGTCTTCAGCTGTGGCCACCTGCTAGGCCAGGCTGCTAGAGCCGTAGGAACAGCGGTCATAGGAACCAGCGGCTGACTCAGGATGTCCCAACATGGGATTGGTAATCTTCATGCAAGTACTCGCTACACAGTGCACCGATTTCGGTAGCGTTTGTTGCATTGGCACCTGCGAATTACGCCGCATCAACTGGCAAGCGGCGCGTTAATCCTTGCATTAGAGGCCATGCCGGCGCAAGCGAGCGCGGACACACCTCAGCTGCTCACAACCGATTGTTCTAGTGGTATGTAGCGGCATCAGTGACAGAACTGCGCTTGTTATCGAGCCAGAAGTACAACCAATGTTTAGCCCGCCAGGCTCACTCCGCGAACCTTTCATTGGTGCAGGCGTTGTCGGAGGACCGTCGTCGGGCAAGTTGACACGCGACATTGCAGCGAGGTGCGATAATGTTCGTTTCTCCCTAGCCGGCTATACAAAAAAAGGGACCCCCTTGCACAAACCGGCGTATTGTGAACCGACCACTGTGACTTCCCAGAATTTGCCGTGTCAACTTTGTTCCTAACCCAACGAAGCAGTTGTTGGAGAAGAAAGCAAAGCATTCCATCAACCAGGCTTGTGGGAACATAAGTTGGCGTGACCTAGCTTTGCCTTGCAGTGCTGACTAGCCTACCGGAACCCTTGCAGCCCGCCCCACCCCCTCCCACCCCCTCCCAGCCCCTCCCAGCCCCAGCCCCGCCCTCCCACCCCCTCCCACCCCTAGCCCCACCCCTCCCACCCCCTCCCAGCCCCTGCCACCCCCTCCCAGCCCCAGTCCCGCCATCCCAGCCCCTCCCACCCCTAGCCCCACCCCTCCCAGTGTAGTGGCTGTAGTGGCTGTAGTGGCTGTAGTGGCTGTAGTGGCTGTAGTGGCTGTAGTGGCTGTAAGTGGCTGAGAAGCTATCTATTAGGGAGCTGCAAGCTTACCTTCGCTTCCACCAGCAGGAGCTTATGAAGGGGTGGCTGAAGCCCAAGCTGAAGGGTCTTGTCATGGCCCATATCTGCAACACAGTAGCCGCCCTGCATGGCGATGGGCTGGAGGCAGCAACAGGTGCCGGTGCTGGTGCCGCCCCTGACCTGCCCCCCCTCTCCTGCTGCACCCCCCTGGCAGCAGCAGGCAGCTGGTGCTGGTGCTGCCCCTGACCTGCCCCCCCCCTCGTGCTGCACCCCCCTGGCAGCAGCAGGCAGCTGGTGCTGGTGCTGCCCCTGGGCTACCCACCCCTCCAGCTGAGCAGCAGGGGGTCCGGGCGGAGCTGGACACAAGCTCGACACGCAAGCGGAGGGCGGGCGGGAGGGATCGGACCCAACATGTCGAGCAAGGTAACGTAGCAGTGGCCTACACACCTTGTGTGGACTTACCGAGTGGCCAGGTAGTAGGTACTACTCACGAAGCGGTCAAGCAATGCAGCAGCCTTGTATACTTCCGAGCATGGGTGGAGGGGCGTCGTTACATCGGTTTGGCGTGCCATGTGAACTGTTTTGACTGCGGCGACTGTCCCTGACTGTTTGCAGAGGCTACTGGGCCACGTCGGTCGCGGCGGTCGGTCGCGGCGAGGCCCGCATGAGCAAAACTGGCATGAATTTGAATGTCAAGATTTGAGCCGCCATAGCACTCAGCACACTGCACAATATTTACTGTTACAAGCTGCACCGCATAGCTGACAGAGTCCTCTATCCAGGGATGTGCGAAACATAAATAGAAACCACGTGGCTGAGACGCGGCGTCGTTTTGATTACCAGGGGTCGGTTTCCTATCATTTCCTGTCATTTTTTGCTAGTTGGGGTCGCCTGAGGCTGAGGCTGGTGCTGGTCGTTTCCATGCAGGACGCACAGGAAATGTGAAGTGTGTAGGGAGAGGTCAAGGTGGGCATTGCAAGGTAGCAGCTAATGGGCGTGGCTGGAGCTGGGGCCGGGATTGGGGCTGAAGCCTGCCTGGGAAATACGGGCAGTGCCCCACCGGTGCTGAGCGGCTTGTGCCGTCAGTGGTTGAGTCCGTCCGTGGTCAGCTTCTGTCCGTGAGCAGCGTCTGCCCAGCAGCAGGCCCCTCTGGCAGCAGCAGCAGCAACAAGCGCCAACCAGCTGACATAGGCAGCGGCCTGGCTGACAAGCGGGCGTTCCAGTTTAAACCAGCCACTCAGATGGCATGGGCCTGGACCCTGGGGCCATCCAGGGGTGTGGGATGAGGATGGCTGCCTGCAATGCTTCTACTGACCAGGAGCCAGGTGCAGCATGACAGCGGCCTGATGCAGGCAACACTCAGCGGTGGATTGACAATGTCACCTGGCACCTGGCAGCAGCCACCCCAGCAGGCACCAGCCACCAGCCAGCGGCATGTGGCGGGCACCCTGGCCACTTGGGATGCGTGTGGGGGGAGTACCTGCATCCCAAGTGGGCAGAGCAAAGGATGAGGCTGTACGGCGCGCAGCAGAAGGTCCTGGAGCGCTACTTCAAGAAGGTGGGAGTGCTAATGGTAGGGGGGGTAGGAGGGGGGGTAGGAGGGTGCCCATGTCCCCAATCCTTTCGAAAACATTATGCGCATTGTGTGCCTTGTATGCCATGCAGTTGGAGGAGTAGGCAGCCATTGAGTCCCAGAAGCGGTGGGGGACACACAAGCAGCTGGTGGTGTACTTTGGCAGGCATTGGCATCCGGGGTGGGTGGGGGGCCAAGGCTGTGCTGCAGGCCTGCCGCAAGGTGTTGGAGAGGCCCAACAGCGGCAATCCAACCGACAGGGTGAAAGGCAAGGTGGTGACAGTGGATAAGTTTCGCTCCAGCAGGGTCAGCTCAGGTATGAACAGCCCCCAGCCTTGTGAGGAGGAGCTGGACCGCAGCAAGCCCACTAGGCCTGAGGACTGGAAGCCCCAGCCAGGTCAGGTGCAACAGCGCTTGTTGCGGTTAGCCTGGAGCAAGCGGTTCGCGGCGCCAGTGCAGGGGCTCATGTGGTGCCGTTGTTTGCACCAGGCTACCCATGGGGACATTGGCAAATGGGTGGACAGGGACTGCAACGCAGCCCTCAACCTCCAGCGGGAAGGGGAGAGCAAGTGGCGCCCACTGGAGCTGTACAGGTGGGAAAATTGAGGAGCGGATCCTGCCAAGGGCAAGGAGTACCCAGCATTGGGCTTCAAGAAGCTACGAGACCAAGCCCCCAAGGCCCAACAGCCTGCAGCACAGTATCATGTGTGCACTAGGCAATGCTTAAGCTCTTGCTTACGTCAGAGCATTTGTTTCATGCCAATATCTATCGCCCGATCCTCACAAGGGGTTGGGGGTAGGATATTAGGTATTGGTTCCGGCTGTAGGTCACAGACACTCCGTTTGGAGTACAGATAATACAGCTCCTACCCATTAGTAGGGGAATCATGTGCTGTTAGTGGTTGTAGCAGCCGGTTGTGGTTTGTGGCTGGTGGCTGTTGGTTTGTGGCTGGTGTTCGTTTGTGGCTGGTGTTGGTTTGTGGCTGGTGCTCCCAGTGGTTGTGGCAGCTCACACTGAGGGAAAGGTATCTAGGAGGCTGCTGGGTGGATGGGTGGTGGAGGAGGAGGTTACATGCAGACAAAGGCACAAGGCAGCTTCACATCGAAGTAGAAAGTGCGACGTAGAGCGCTGCGCTGACATTGTGCGTAGGACGCCGGCAGAGATTGACATGCTGCTTGCGATGGTGATGCAGTTAGACTGCGAGGCGTAGCTGTAACTGGACTCCAAGAACACCAAGCTATGTTTGAATTGCATGCGTTGTGCATACTTACAAAACTTCACTGAAAGCCGAGGCCAGTTGCGCTATGTTCTCTGTTGGTAGTATGTCCACATTCAGGGGTGGGCAGCAGCCACACTAGGGGTACTGGCACACCATCACTGTGCTCGACCCTGCCTGGGCTGGCCGGTGGCATGGCATCTACGTGCATCGTGAACCAGGTATCATCGCTGACCCGCGCGCTGCACGCAACATACCCCATTTGCCGACATGCTTGCTTGCTTACCCAGGTCCATCCGCCCACTGGGGTGACACACGCGGTAGCAGGCTTCTTCACGCGCGTCGCGTCAGGCCGCGACGCCGCCGATGTTGCGGTGGCCCGCTCTACCCACTTGGACCTGTACAGGCATGTCACCTCCAGCCCACCTGACGCTGCAGCTCAAGGCTCTTCTGCACCTTCGTGTGACAGCAAGACTGACCCATTGCCAGGGTCCAGCCTGGCCAGCCTCACCCACTTAACGCACCTCCCCTCCTCCCCTCCTCCCCTCCTCCCCTCCTCCCCTCCTCCCCTCCTCCCCTCCTCCCCTCCTCCCCTCCTCCCCTCCTCCCCTCCTCCCCTCCTCCCCTCCTCCCCTCCTCCCCTCCTCCCCTCCTCCCCTCCTCCCCTCCTCCCCTCCTCCCCTCCTCCCCTCCTCCCCTCCTCCCCTCCTCCCCTCCTCCCCTCCTCCCCTCCTCCCCTCCTCCCCTCCTCCCCTCCTCCCCTCCTCCCCTCCTCCCCTCCTCCCCTCCTCCCCTCCTCCCCTCCTCCCCTCCTCCCCTCCTCCCCTCCTCCCCTCCTCCCCTCCTCCCCTCCATTCTTACATCAAGCATCGATCCCGAGTCTCGCTCTTATTGCTTCCAGGTACTGTGTACTGCATGCATGTATGTCTGCATTGTGTGCATGCTTGCATGTCTGGCTTGTTGCCTGTGCAGGCCAGTGTGTGACCAGGCAGACGTTGGCCAGGCCCGCCATGCAAGGCTGGAGCACCTGGGCAGCTACCCCTTGAACGGCGTGGTGGAGAGCCTGGCCTGCCTGCCCAGCAGGGCCCCTCAGCTGCAGCGAGACTCCCTGCTCCTCACCTTCAGGTCAGCCCTGGATTGCGCCCGGCAGGAATTGAACCCTGCGCCTCACCCTGAGCTAGCCTCGTAAAGGGTGGAGAGCCCTGCACTACACACACACACACACACACTGCTGCCATTTTCACC
>JASKMD010000009.1:587559-592559 GCA_030144725.1 Haematococcus lacustris | reverse complement strand
CCCGCCCGCCCGCCCGCCCGCCCGCCCGCCCGCCCGCCCGCCCGCCCGCCCGCCTCGCCCTAGCCCCCTGCCCTGCCTCTACCTGCTGTCCTACTCCTGGTTCTGCCTGCCCCTGCCCTGCCCTCCCCTGCCCTGCCCAGGGCCAGGCCCCAGCCCCTAAGCTGGTGATGAAGGTGCTGGACAGCCTGCCCGGTGTGGGTCCCATGCGTGACATGGTGCTGCTGGAGGGGGGGGCGCATGGCGGGGCAGCGGGTGGGGCAAGGTAAGTGCAAGGCAGGGGCAAGCAGGGGGAGGGGGAGGCCGGGGCGAGTAGGGGGAGAGAGGGGCAGGGAGGGGAGAGGTAGGGTGAGATATGAAACAGGGTAGGGTGAGATATAAAACAGGGGCCTCTCCCCTCCTAGCCACGAGTTGGGGGTAGGCAGTGGGAAGGGCTGAGCTAGGCCCTGCCCGCTGCACTGCCTCTGGCCCACTGCCTGGCAGCCCTGACTCAAGGAGGGGGCGGGTCGGGTGCGGGTCGCCTGCTGCCTGGCTGCGCGGTGCAGGGGCGGGCCACTGCTGGTGGCGGCTATGGGCAATGACAAGACCGGGGCGCTTGCCCTGCTGAGGCCAGGCCTGGTGCCGGAGGTGGTGACGGAGGTGCCCCTCACAGGGGTCACGGGCATGTGGGCCATACACCACCGCAGGTAAGGGAAGCTGGGGGGGGTGACCAGGGAGGGGAGGGGTGTGACCAGGGAAGATGAGGCCGCTCCCCCGTCCACCCCTCCCCCCTCCCCCCTCCCCCCTCCCCCCTCCCTTTACGTTATGTGCTGGTCCCCCCAGGGAGGAGGAGCTGCTGCCTAAAGCAGTGGAGGAGGCGGCAGCGCAGGCTGAGGCAGCTGGGGGCCTGGGGGGCGGCTCTAGTGACATGGCTCTAGTGCCCAGCGCGGGCGCCCAGCCGGCAGCAGACGACCCTGGTGAGCTGAGCTGGGGTGGGGGGGGGTGAGGGGGGGGGTGGGGGGGGGTGAGGGGGGGGGTGGGGGGGGGTGAGGGGGGGGGTGAGGGGGTGGGCTGGGGGGGCGGGAGCAGGACAGCCAGGCAGGCCGTGGGGCAGGGCGGAGGGCGTGAGGGTGACAGGCTCCCAGGGGAAGTCAGAGGGCTGGCTGGCAGTGCTCCTGCCCCTGCACCTCTTTCCCAATGGTCCATGCATCCCCACCCCCCCTACAACCTCGGGTAGGGGGGGAGGAGCAGGCCGCACCCCCTCCAGGCAATAGTTCCTCCCTCAATGCACCCCAGTGGATACCGGCGCAGTCTTCTCTTCTTCTTCTTCTTCTTCACCTACCTGCACCTTGCTCTCCCTCCCCCCTCCCTCCCTCACCTCCCCCCCTTCACCTCCCTCAGCCCCCCCTACCCGCTGTCCCTCAATGCACTCCGGCTCTGGACTTCAGGACTTGCAGCTTTAGGCCTTGCAGCAGTATGGCAGCACAGGGCCCTAGGCCAGACCCGCCTGACTGGGCAGCTGGCCTCCCCTGGCAGGGCAGCAACCAGGAGCAGGTGCTCTCCCCTGTCTTGCTCCTTGGCTGCACGGCTCCTGCACCCCCATCACGCGCCCTCCTCCTGCCCCATCACTCGCCCTCCTCCTGCCCTGGCTCTTGCCCTACCCCTGCAGCCCATCACGCGTACCTGCTGCTGAGCAAGGACGGCAAGAGCACCATGGTGCTGGAGACGGGGGAGGAGCTGCAGGAGGTTACGGAGAGGTGAGGGCAGGGGAAGGGGGCAGCAGGCGACAACTCACCCCCCTCCACCCACCCACATCCACCCTCTCGCCACCCCCCCCACCTGCCCACCGCTCACCCTCCCTCTTACCCAAACTCCTCCCACCACCCTCTCTATCGACCTCCTACCCAACCTCCCACCACCTGCCTGCCGCCAAGCCACCCCCCTGACCACCGTCAGGCTGCCTAGTGCCCACCACCCCTCTACCCTCCCCCCCACCTCCTCACCCACGCCCCCGCCCCTGCCTACCCGCCCGCCACCCTGCTGCAGCTCAAGCTTCACCACGGACCAGGCCACCCTGTCAGCCGGCAACCTGTTCAACCTGGCAGGCATATGTCAGGTGCGCTCAGGACCTGCAGCTGTTTACAGTACACAGCCAGCTGGCAAAGGATCAGGGCAAGAGCTAGGTTTGGGCCAAGGCCAGGTCCTGGAGGGAGCCCACCGCCAGGGCCAAGGATACAGCCAGGCTGGCACAAAAGCCCAGCTGAGTCCTGCGCCAGGGGCAGGGTGAGCAGCGGAAGGGAAAGCAAAGACTGATCCGGGGGGTGCAGTGCTGCAGAGTGCGGCCCTGCCTGCTGATGACTGCTCACAACCCTGAATTCTGCCCTAACCCCCCTGACCCCCCTGACCCCCCTGACCCCTACCCAGGTCTGCCCCCGCAGCGTCAAGCTCTTTGACGGCAACATGCTAATCCAGGTGAGGGTGGCTGCCCCTGCCCCTGCCCCTGCCCCTGCCCCTGCCCCTGCCCCTGCCCCTGCCCCTGCCCCTGCCCCTGCCCCTGCCCCTGCCCCTGCCCCTGCCCCTGCCCTGCCCCTGCCCCTGCCCCTGCCCCTGCCCCTGCCCTGCCCCTGCCCCTGCCCCTGCCCCTGCCCCTGCCCCTGCCCCTGCCCCTGCCCCTGCCCCTGCCCCTGCCCCTGCCCCCTGCCCCTGCCCCTGCCCCTGCCCCCTGCCCCTGCCCCTGCCCCTGCCCCTGCCCCTGCCCCTGCCCCTGCCCCTGCCCCTGCCCCTGCCCCTGCCCCTGCCCCTGCCCCTGCCCTGCCCCTGCCCCTGCCCCTGCCCCTGCCCCTGCCCCTGCCCTGCCCCTGCCCCTGCCCCTGCCCCTGCCCCTGCCCCTGCCCCTGCCCCCTGCCCCTGCCCCTGCCCCTGCCCCTGCCCTGCCCTGCCCCTGCCCCTGCCCCTGCCCCTGCCCCTGCCCCTGCCCCTGCCCCCTGCCCCTGCCCCTGCCCCTGCCCCTGCCCCTGCCCCTGCCCCTGCCCCTGCCCCTGCCCCTGCCCCCTGCCCCTGCCGCCCCTGCCCCTGCCCCTGCCCCTGCCCCTGCCCCTGCCCCTGCCCCTGCCCCTGCCCCTGCCCTGCCCCTGCCCCTGCCCCTGCCCCTGCCCCTGCCCTGCCCCTGCCCCTGCCCCTGCCCCTGCCCCTCAACCTTCCTCACAGCCAGCGCTGCCCTTACTCCCAGGAGCCCGTCCCCTACCCCTGACTGCTCTGCCCTGTGCCCTCTGTCCAGGAGCTGACCATGGAGGAGCTGGTGGTTGGGCCCGGCTCCGCCTCCCAGACCATCACCATCCTGACCGCCCAAATCAGTGACCCCTACGTGCTGCTACACCTCAGCAACGGCAGCGCAGTGGTGCTGCAGGGAGATGAGATGAGCATGACCCTGGCCTTCTGCATGGAGGCGGCCCATGCCCTGGTGACCCGCCCAGCCCGCTGCCCCCACGGCCCTCATCACCGCCTGCTGCTTGCACAGGGACGTCACAGGCTGGTTAGCACAGGCCCTGGGCCCTGCTGACATTGGGGGGGGGGGGCGGGGGGGGGGGCCAGGGGCAGGGGCAGGGGCAGGGGCGGGGGCGGGGGAAGCCAGCAGCATTGACCAGCATGGCCAGGCAGGTGTGACTTCAAATGTCACTCCTTTGCTGAGTGTGACACAGGCGGGTGATGGGCAGCCTGACGTGGCACAGCCTAAACAGGAGCAGGGCATGGAGGGGGAGGTGGGCCCAGTGCCCATGAACACCCAGGCATCCCCCCTTGCCAGCACAGCAGCAGCGGCACCCCCTGCACCCCAGCCAGCCCCCTCTCCCCACTCGCCCAGCCCCACAGCCTCCGGTCCCCAAGCCGGTGAGGTCTCAACCCCAGGGCTGCAGCTGGATCAGGATCAGGGGCAGGGGCAGGGGCAGGTGGAACAGCCGCCGCTGCTGTTCTTGGCGATTGCTCGCCGAGGCGGCAGCTTCGAGTTGTACTCACTGCCTGACATGCGGCTGGTCTTTGAGGCGGGGGGGCTGGGCTCTGGCCCCCTGCTGCTGACAGGCGGTGGCGCTCAGGGGGTGGGGGGCGGCAGTGGGGGGGCGGCAGGGGGCGGGCGGCCGGGAGCTAGTCACACTCCATGGATCACCCAAGTGTGAGAGTGGTGGAGATGCGCATGGAATCATTCAAGGTGAGGCATGAGTGTGACGCAACTGTGCCAACATGGCAACTACCTGGCTGTGCGGCTGGTAGTTCAGTGCACTGCAAGTGGGTTGGTGGCGAGAGGTCATGGGTTCGAACCCTGAGCCTACTGTGCTGGGTGCCTGGAAGTTGACCCTATAGTATGTTGGGCTCAAGCTGCTGCTGGCTGTTGCTGCTTGAGGCTGCTTGCTGCCCCCCACCCTTCCCCTCACCAACACCCAGCCCAAACATTGAGCGCAGTCATTGTTGTACAGCAGTAGCTCCCTGCCACCATGCGATCTAGCACCATTGTGACAAAGCAACATGTGATGAAGCAAGCAGTAAAGGTGAAGCAGCAGCAAGCCCCCTGGTCCCCTTCACTGCATTGCCTGCCAGCATAGCCCCCTGCCACCCATTGGTAAAGCAAAATGTGGTAAAGCAGCAGCCCCCCCTGGTCCACTGCGCCCTGCTCCCTGCCAGCATAGCCAAGACAGGCAGATTGCCTGAGGTGGAGGGGGAGGCAGGCAGGGCAGCCCCTCTCCAGCACCCTCAGCGCGCACGTCATCAGCTAGCCTCAGCCACAGCCCGCTGCCGCCATGAGCGGACACTGCTGCCGGCTGCTGCCGTGGAGGCCTGGGCCCTGTTGACATTGGAGGGGGGGCGGGGGCGGGGCTAGGGGCAGGGGCAGCGGCAGGGGCGGGGGCGGGGGAAGCCAGCAGCATTGACCAGCATGGCCAATGGGCCAAGCAGCCCGTCACACGCAATGTCAACAGGGCTCAAGGTCAGCCTGTTGTTCAGCCGGTGCATGGCAGGAGCGGGTCAGCGTCACGCAG